>JARFJB010002187.1:7370000-7522500 GCA_036346205.1 Vesta saturnalis
TGTGTTTTCATTATTTATTTTGATTAAAGCTTTTGCTCTAGTACTTTTCATTTTCAAAAACAGTATTTTTCAATACTAGCTACAATCTTGTAGCCTATTAGCAAATAATTACATTTATTATGGATCAACGAAATCTTTCGCCCCCGAAAAAACGTCCGGCCAGTCATTTTTCCGTTGACGAAAAAGAACGAATCTTAAACATGTTTAAAGCTTGTTTTGAAAAAAACCCGAACAACCATAAGACTGAAAATATTGCATTTACGGCAAAAGCAGCAGGTAACATAAAAACTTTATAAAAACATATTTTATTCATTACTTTATCATTTTAGGTATTGCAGATAAAAGTGTGTACAACATTCTACGTGAGTACATGCAAACACACCCTCCAGCTGTATACCACCGACAACGAGCAATTTTGGACAATATTGACGACGAAACTAAGAGTAATCTTAGGCGTGTAGTCCATTCCTTCTTTGAACAAAACGATACACCTACTCTAAACAAAATTGTGGCCGGTATTAGTGAGCACGATGAGGTGGCTCAATTAAAAAGGAGTACATTAAGAACCTTGTTGAATGAAATTGGTTTTAAGTGAGTAAAGGAATAAATTATCTCTAACATAAATTATAAGTACTTTATTTTGTATTTTGAAATATAGGTATTCCAAGAGGTCAAGAAATAGTTTCTTTAAAGAAAAATCCAAGATAGTTGCGTGGAGGCGACGTTATCTACAACAAATTAGAAAATACAGAGAAGAAGGAAAAAAGGTATATTTCTTAGACGAGACTTGTGTTAATGCTGGCCATACAGTAAGCAAGGTATGGAAAGATACAACCACCTTGAGTCCGAGGCAAGCGTTTGTTAATGGATTAACAACGGGTTACGCGATCCATCGGGAAAAGCAAACGCCTTATCGTTCTCCACATTGGTTTCGAGGACGGTTTTGTTGATGATGGTTTGCTGTTGTTCGAGTCCAAGAAATCTAGCGATTATCATGGAAAAATGACAGCTGCTTTTTTTGAAGATTGGTTTCGCAACGTTCTTGAACGTTTAGACAAAAACGCTGTTATAGTGTTAGATAACGCTTCTTATCATAGCAGAAAGATCGACAAAAAAACCAAATTCAGGATCAAAAAAAGCTGACATTCAGGCATGGCTAACCAACAAATCCATTGATTACGAACCAGATATGATCAAAGACGAATTTCTCGACCTTGTCAGAAAAGCTGCTATTGCTCCTAAATTAGTTGTCGATGAGATAGTAAAAACACAGAATCATACTGTATTGCGTTTACCTTCATATTATTGCGAATTAATCCCAATGGAACTGATATGGGCACAAATCAAGGGTGAAGTTGCGAGGAACAGTAAAACATTTAAAATCGCAGATGTGCACCAATTATTTTGCACCGCTGTTGCAAACGTAATGACAGATAATTGGAAAAATGCCATTAGACACGTGTAAAGTGTGGAAGAAAATATGTGGCAATTTGATATCACAGAAGTTCAAGTGGAGCCGTTGATCATCCAGTTAGGCGATGACTCTTCTTCATCAGGCTCCGAACAAGACTGACCTGTTGTGCTTTATTTACAGACTTAGTAAAAAAAAAACAAATGCAGCTACAGGAAGAATTGTGAATTGATAAAGTTTTTGCAACAGTTATTAAAGAATAAGGGGTTTCTCTCAACTGTAACATAATTGCATTTTGCAGTTGGTTTAGATAAACAAACACTTGTAACATCAACAAGGAGTTGACTAGTAAATTCCTATAAAAATAAAATGTAAGCTTAAAGTTCTATTCATTTACTATTTACCTGCCCAACTTATGACCCTTTACACACAAATAAATTAATGTTATTTTTCGATTTCCAAAATACGTGCCCTGACAATTTGACATGACTTCATATGACATTTGACAGATTGGTAAACATTAACGAGTTATGTACAGCAAGTCAACATTCCCATAGACTAAAGATGCTTATTTTCAAACCGTACAAAAACCGATTCATTGGTGACAGAGAATTTTGATTCATAAAAATGTGTGATTTTAAAATATTTATATTCCTAAATATGTTTATTATATTTGATTACCGTTAAAACTACATAATTATGCATTTTAGGGACTACAATAGTTGATATGCATTAACGAACCGTTGAATGTAATTCAACCACTGTATTACACAGAAAGTAATTTTTTTATGGTTGTAAACAAGGCCTATGCGCAGTTAGTACCATGTAATTACTAATTTGTAGGAGGAGCATTTACTGAATCTGTTCGTTAAATGGAGTATAGCGTGTTTCTGACAATTGTATTCTTGAATTGTCAAAATTTTATTCTAACATTTATTTACGTACATAAACACATACATCTAGAAGAATGCCCTCATTGCATAAACGTCCAAAAAAAATTATAACCCAACAAAAAAAAGCAATATTTTGTATAATGCTTTGGTGCTGCCGCCTCCATTAAATCCACTCCCGATGTCATGCAACTTTATCCATAATTTTCAAGTTCGATATGTGGTGATCAAAGAGTGGATGTTTACATATATCCAGACAGAACGTCTACAATACAGCAAGCATACGCAAAGCACCAAACCATCAGAGATCAATAAAAATGTTATTACTCATTTCGTCAATGGTCTTTACTGATGTTTACGAAGAATATCTATTAACACCTGTTTTTAACTTTGCCTGGATCATATGAAACACTTTCTCATAGCTAAACTTGCTACTTCTAAATTATGTTGCTTATACAAGTGTTTTATTCCTGTGGGAATATTTTTGTTAAGTAAGTTCATCGTCCCAACAGCCACTTCCACAATTAAAGGTATCAAGCGTTTTTATTCCTTAATTCATGGACCTGTGTCGAATTTCAGATATGTAATCCAAGTTTTTTTGATGTGTTAAACAGTACGAATTGGTCTCTCCCCGGGTAATATGGGTTAGAATGAAAGTGGAGTTTCGAAGAATTTTTCTTATAGCATGCTATGCACCGGTGAATGGAGAAAGAGACCAGGAGCGTGAGAACTTCTGGAATGAAGTGGAGAACGTGTTGAACGTATGTAAGCCAAACGAAAGAGTGATTATATTAGGGGATATGAACGGATGGGTGGGTGTACAGAGAGAACATAGTGAATGCGTTCTAGGAAAGTTCGGAGACCAAAGAATCAATGAGAATGGTGAACACCTGCTGAACATCTGTGTGGAGAGAAGCCTGTTTGTATCCAATACGTGGTTTAAACATAAAAATGTGAATATGTATACATGGCAAAGAGGTGAATCTAAAAGTATGATAGACTTGATAGTGTATGGTAAACAGCTTAGAAACCTGGTGAAAGACACAAAAGTAATGCGTGGAGCGGAGTGTGGATCGGACCACTTTTGGTTGTATCGAGAGTGTGTCTAGGAAAAGTGGGTGTGGAGAAGGAAAGCAAACGTAGTGCGAACGTCCAGAATTAGGGTTGACAAACTAGTGGATAATGGTGCGAGAATGAAATACGCAGATGCTGTCAATAAAGAGTTGAATGTGAATGAACAGTGTGGAACGAACAAATAAAAGGCACTGACGTTGAAAGTGCATGGATAAGCTTAAAAACTCTGTTGTCAATGTGCCGTGCGAATATGTGGAAGAGTGATTGTAGGTAGACAGAAAAATGTGCTTGGTGGAATGAGTCGGTAAAAAGGCAGTAAGTAAGAAAAAGATGCGTACATGGCAATGATTGCTGCAAAAATGAGACTGAGAAGAAACGATTGTATGAGGTGTACAGATTAAGAAACAAAGAAGCGAAGGAGGCAGTGAGAATAAGTAAAGAGGAAGTGATGGCTGTGGAAGGAGAGAAAATGCAGAATGATTTTGAGGGAAACAAAAACTCTTCTGGAAATGGGTCAAAATACAAAACGTGGCCCAAAACAGAACGCTGCAGGAGTGATGAATGATAGAAACGAAATAGTATGGGACGATTGTGAAGTGAGGAAATGCTGGCAAGAATATTTCGGAAAGCTGTACAGTAGTGAGGAAAGTAAGACTGAAGGGTTAAATAAGGAGAATATAGAAGAAATGATGAATGAAACTGAGAAGGATATTGGAATAATGAGGTAGAGAAAACGGTAGGAAGGTTGAAAAACGGCAAGGAGCAGGCATAGATGAAATCACTGGTGAAATGCTCAAGTATGGTGGTACAAAGCTTATACGAAGATTGCGTGAATTATTCAATGTATGCCTTATGTGGAAAAGTGCCGAGTGATTGGAAAAGCGCGATCATTGTACCATTGTATAAAGGTAAGGGGAACAAGAGTGATTGTAAGAACTACAGAGGAATAAGCTTGCTCAGCGTTCCTGGTAAAGTATTTGGAAGAATACTGATTGATAGAGTACGAGAAACTACACAATCTAAGATGTGGGATGTCAAGGTGGCTTCATGCCAGGGAGAGGATGTGTTGATCAGATGGTTGCTCTCCAGCAGGTGATCGAAAAGTGTTTAAAGGTAAAAAGGAAGTTGTACTGTGCGTTTGTAGATCTGGAGAGTGAATAGAGAGAAGCTGTGGGAAATATTAAATGAATATGGCGTAAATAAAGGTCTAATAAATGGAATAAGGGCAGTATACAACGGTAGTCGGGCATGTGTTAGGGTGAGAGGAGGTGTGAGTGAATACTTTAATATTGAGCAAGGAGTGCGACAAGGCTGTGTGATGTCACCGTGGTTGTTCAATGTATACATGGATAAATGTCTTAGACAAGCATGTAACGATACAAATGGTGTAATGGTTGGTGACGTAAATGTACGACTCCTGGTGTATGCAGATAACACAGTCTTATTAAGTGACAGTGCGGATGAGCTGCAAACCGCTCTGAGGAAGTTTGATACAGTCTGTGAGAGCATGGACCTAAAGGTAAACGTGAACAAAACTAAGATTGTGGTGTTCAATCGGGAAGGTGGAGAGTAGAGTATTTACTCTGCAAGATGAAATTGTGGAGCAAGTGGACGAGCTGGTATATCTCGGTAGAATGTTTACTGCAGATGGTACAATTGAGAGCGAGATTGGACGAAGGGTCAATGCTGGAAGGAAAGTGATTGGAAGTATGTGGACGATAATGAGAAATGAAAGCATGAGTCTAGCTGCGAAACGAGCAATCTATAATGGCGTATTCGTCCGTCAGTACTGTATGGAAGTGAGACATGGGTATGTCAAAAAAAGCACGAAAGAAAAATAAATGCCGTGGGTATGAGATTTCTGAGAAGCGCATGTGGTAAAACGAGACGGGACAAGATAAAAAATGAATGCATAATGAGGGAGTGTGGTGAGGAAAAGACGATGATGGATAGATATAAAAGTTGTACATTACGTTGGTTTGGTCACATTGAGAGAATGAATAACATAAGATTAACGAAACAAATATATGTGGGTGAGTTAGGGAAAGGCTGGCTTGGTAGGCCGCGTAAAACTTGGCTGAATGTAGTAGAATCTTTGATAAAGGAAAGAAAGATAAGGAGTTCTAAAAACAAAAGGGCATGTCAGAGACTATGTATGAATCTTGCGGAAGCTAGGGAGGTACGTAGAGATAGGAAAGCATGGCGAAAGATTGTGAATGAAAAATAAATAAGAGGCAGGGATTGTTTTGCCTACCCCGCAAGGGAATGGCGTGAAGGTTAAGTAAGTAAGTAAGTAAGTTTTTTTGAGATTTTGGGACTTAGTTAATTGTTTGGTTTAAAATTGTCTCTCGAGGTAAATTATACTTCAGAGTGATTTTACAGTAAAATTTTGTTTAGAAGTTGTGTTTTATATCTGAATGAATATCGAACAGATGTTCCGATTTTTACTTTTAAAAGTTCGGAAAATCTTTTAATCTCTATAAATTGGTTAACACCTTAAGCGCCATTTGCATCAATACGGATACAGAGACTTTTGTACCAGTGGGCTACCTGTATCCGAGTTGATACATCGAGTTACTTTTATTTTCAGCTAGCTGTGTCTAAAACGATACAACGGAGCAACATATTCAAATAGGGAAGTTGTACAGCATGGCCCGTGAGGCAAAAAATATGTTTTGGCCAATAGCTTTTTAGTAAATTTGGTGACAAAAATATACAGATATTTTCATATAAATTTTTTTATTATCAAAGTTTTTCTGCTTACATAAAAAAAGTAATTTTTAAATAACACATTTATTCTGAAAGCAACATATATTGAACCAAAAATTAATTTAACTTGTCAAATGGTAATATTTTTCCGATTTGTGGGTAGAAGAGAAACATAGCAAGCAATAATACTTTTCGCAACTCGTACATTTGGTATGAGTTTGTGAAGCTTTAGATTGAGCGTAACGCCAAATGCCAATCAAGATCGTTTTTGAGATTCTCGTACCATCCTACGCATCTGCTTCTTTTGGCATCATGTACCAAGGTATGATTTTCATCGGTGTGTCTAAGTTCGGGTGTTTGTGGGCAGATCTCTTCTAATAACTGTGAAACTACCATTTCTTTGTATTTGGTTATTGACATTCTTTTCTTGGTTAGTTTTTTATGTAAACAATAGGCATTTATCAAAGCAGTTCCAGTAAGCAATTCTACCGCTAGCTTACGGTACCATTTAACTCCCTTTCTGAGACATGTCGAGTAAGCTTTCAGTTAGTCGGAAAGGTCTATAAATGATTTACATTTATTATAGTCTGTTATTATTGCTGATTTTTTCAAGTCTTCCCCTCTCCTTTTCATAAATGTCGTTGAAGCGTCGTGCTTAGTCGATGTCACTAGTACATCCTTCTTGTCTTTCCATTTGAGAATAGTGCAGCCCGTATTACTTTGGGAACTAACAATTTGGTGCTTTTATAATACGTGCTGGGTTATTTTTCCTCCTGGAGCGCAAAGTCCCTACCAAATATGTTTTTCTTTTCTGAAGCTTGTATGCTAAGAATATACTGCTGTAGTAATCATCAGTGTAAATAGTCCTTCCCTTATCAAGCAAATTTTCTGATAACTTCAAAACAATTTTAGTAGCACCTGAGAGACTTTGGCCACCGATACTATCCTTTCCACATTAAACTGACAAATTGTAGGTACGGTCGGCCTGGCGAGAGGTGTCTTATGACTCATCTTTTAGTAAAGCATGGTTTAAGATTTTAAAAACGTATGTCGTTATTGGTTCATATTGTTAGTAATTTTGAATACCAAAAAAACATCGTCAATGTTTCTAGATTATTTTCAAATTTAGGCCGCGCTATCAAATTTAAATAGGGGAAAGTCGGACACAACCGGGACGCTAATATTTCTTTTTATTAAAACAATAAAGTTTCAAATATACATTATCTGAATACTATAAGATGTAACCTTAAAGAAAACCTATGTAAAACGATTACCACATATTTTATTTATAGTCTAGAGGCACATTTTGAAAAAATATGCAAATATCCGGTTTTGCCCCACGGGTTGGGTAAAATTGGGACATCATTTAACTATATAGAAAAAAAAATAAATTTTCAAAACAACTTTATATTATGAACTTTACACTTATCGTAGGGATGGAATAATATTTATACTAAATAATACTGATTTTTATCTAAACAAACATTATGTTTCCGAACAAAAGTCACAGATAAATGAGTCATCATCTTCGTCCGCATTAGAACAAGCTTCGTGGGCCCAATTTCTGCACACATTGCACTGAATCCACCCTTCTTTTGCTTTAGACTTTGTGTACAATTCATTGCAAAATATGCAAGTCTCATCTTCCTCTTCTGAAGTTGATTCTGCTGTGTCATAGCACTTTTTTTTCTTTGACTGAGGTTTTATATTAATTTTCTCTTTTTCCTTTTCTTTATCTCCTTGTTTATTTTTGTTAGCATTCTCTTCATGTTGTTCCTGTTTTGAAATATTTGCTGTGGTGGCATCACAATTATTTTTCTTTGGCTGATTTTTTATATTTTTCTTTATTTCCTTTCCAATACTTTCTTGATTATTTTTGTTGGTACACTTTTTATCTTCCCCATTAGTCTCCATTACTTTTCTTTTTATGCTTTTCTTCTTTTCCTTTTGTTTTTTTTCTTCTTCTTCCTTTTCTAATTCTACCTTGTAAGGGCTTGGCGTAAGAATTACGGTTTTTCCCTTTTTCCTTACGGGTCTTTGTTTGTGGTTTCCTATTAAACTCTTGAGGAGGAGGCATCATCATTCTTGATGAAATTGAAAATGACGAGGTCCCTGCTGATGTAGAAGGTTGTGGATCCAAATCAATGTTTGTCACTGAGGTTGCTACTGGATTACATTGGTCTGTGCTCATAGGAAGAGTGTCTACCTTAGGAGTTTTGCTGGCTGATAATTCATTGTTGTTTTGCCCAGAGTAACAATTTTCTTCACGATCCAACTCATTAGGAGGAGCGATAGGTTCAGCCCTGTTTGTTGTTTCTGCAGGTGCATACAAATGGTCAGGAAAGATATCCCTATTAAAGGGATATATTCCAGTTTTTTCAAACCCTTTAATGGCAGTCTGCAAAATAGCAGCTCTAGTATATGCTGCTGAGAACAGTTTTGCCACTTGATATATTGTAACTGCTCGGCCGGGATGAGCAATCAACCATTTACGAACTTCTTGTTCGTAGAATGTGCTGAGAGGAGCCATGAACGACACATCCAGTAGCTGAAGACGGTGCGTCGTGTGAGGGGGGAAACATAACAAGATGACATGTTTTTCTCGCGCCATTTTTATAAGAGCTAAGCTCTTTGTGTGAGAAGCGTGTCCATCAAGTACAAGAAGGACTGGTTTTCCTTCAGAAGGGTTAGCGTAGGTCACAAAGCGTTGAAACCAAGCAATAAATGATTCTGAATTAATCCAGCCACTCTCATGAAAGTATGCAGATGATCCTGGTGGCCCGTCGTCCATCAGCATCGGGTTGTTTATTTTCCGAGGAAACACAAACATGGGTGGTACGAAATTACCAGCTGCGTTCATACACGTTTCAACCGTCACTAGAACTCCTCGTTCTGCCGAAGACAAGCAGCCAACTTGTTTTTTTCCACGCAAGGCTAGGACTTTGGAACTGTTAATATCCCAGTCTCATCTACGTTGTAGATATCGCTGGGTGACATATGCTTTTCATAAATGGACTGGAGTAAGTCATAAAACTTTCCCACTGCAACTCTATTGAACCCTTTTGCACGCGCAAGAGATGTCTTCTCAGGATCTTTCAAAGAAAGCCGAAGGTGTCTACGAAGGAAGCCGTACATCCATTCCTTTCCTGCCATCTTCCTCTCTTTATTGAATGAATTTGAATACCGTTTTTTCTGCTAATTCAAATGCAAATTTACGCAGATCATGTAGTGTTAGGCCAAATAATCTTTCTTCTAAAAAGAGAATATGTTCAACGATTTCGCACTCCTGGGCTTCAGAAAATACGGTATGAAAACGACCTAACTGTTTTTCTGCTGCACATTCTACAGAAAGGTTTTTTTGGCGAGCTTTTCTTACTCTATCTTCCAGGGTAGATTGCGGAACGTTGAAAGATGCAGACGCTTTCCTGTAGCCCATACATCCTTCCAAAACCTCAGATATAGCTTCAGCCATGCTTTCTTGGGACCAGCTCTGTCTAGTGGTTTTTCTCACGTAGTTGCGAGGCATGTCGGTAACGAAAAGTCCAACTGTGAATGAAAAATGCAAAAATATATAACATATTTTTTTATCTCTGGATATATACCTAACTGATAAAAGCCTAAATATTTTTCAAAGAATATACTAGATAAAAATAGCAAACATATAAATATTTAAAAGAACCAATGAAACTTTATTTTAATCACAGCAAAACAAATTTTATTATTTTATATTATTATATGTATTTACCTACACTAGAGTATACAATTAACAATAATTTAGGAAAAGACATCTGCAAGAAATAAATAAAATAATATGTAGATAACATTATTGCTATTACTTACAAATTTTTATCTTTACTAATATTTTCAATATTTACACTCTGTTGGGTAAAACCGGGAAGTCCCGGTTTTGCCCCAACGCGTATGTCCCGGTTTTACATCACATTGCAAAATAAGAAAAAACATGGCGTCGACACAAACAAAGACACGTTGTAGAAACCGTTAATATATTAAAATACTCCTTATAAACTATTAAGTACACTGGTTTACTTACCGATAGATTTCCAATGAATGTAAATAATTACAAATGCAAATAATTTAACCTCAAATTCAAAAAGTTTACTGCTGCAAACTGTATTGCACCTTTATAACATCAAATAACGACTGCCTGGGTATCTAAACGGATCGTACTGTTACAGTGACCGACAATCGAGTAGTACAAGTGATCACAGCTAGATGGCAGCACTAATTAGAGGGTTTACGCAACGTCCCGGTTTTACCCGCCGTCCCGGTTTTGTCCGACTTTCCCCTAGTGAAAATTATTAGCATACTTGGATAATGGAAGTTAAAGGTAAACTTGGCCCTCCGTTATCGCGTTCCATCTCGAAATAATGCAATATATTCATTAACATTACTTGAGTTTGGCTTTTCAAAGATTTACCTTTTAATGACATCATTATTTGCTGCAAAATAAATAAATGCATTAAATCAATTGGAAATACGTTTTTCATTACAGACTTACCTCGTAATAGTGAATATTAATAATAATAGTTTTGAAAAAAACTGTTGTTTACAAATGCAATGGAATCTAATAAATTACGAAGCGAAAGGTGAATTATTATAACTACAAAACACGATGCGATTATATGAAACGAAATACGAAGAATAATTTGAGGTTAAATAGCTAAGAAGACATGTGATAGCGTCATGGGCTTTGACTTGAGAATCGAGATACGTTTTTAAGTCCTGAATTCAAAATATATAGCAGACGTATTATTATAACCCGTCTTTCTTTAAGTGGGAATTTCGCATTAATAAAGGGAAACAGATGCATTTCACAGTAATAATTATATCCCCATTCTCGAGTCCGCCATGAGACACCTCTCCCCGGCGCTACTACGTAACCTGCATTCATACAGAGCTTGTAAAGTTTGATACGAAATCTATGGTGCTTATTTGGTATATATTGTTTAAAACTTAGTCGGCTTCGAAATCATACTAATGTCTCGTCAATGCAAATATCTTTATATGGTACGTAAGCATATTGAAAAATTTTGACTAACTTATTTATAATAGATGTGATTTTATATAGCCGGTCTCCCGGCGCAGGATTTGAATTATCACAAAAATTCGACGTCCTAAGTAATATTTCAAACCGGTTTCTCGAAATGATAGACTTTATTTTGGTACCATATAGAGTATTTGTAGACCAGTAGTCGCGTATCTGAGGCAGGCGAATGAGTGCCATTTACATTATTGTCGCAATAAAGATTTTCATTTCATCGTGATTCGTATCAACCCAACTTTTTATTCGAGCATGTGGTAAATTGTTGTCCTGTGATAGGAGGCTTTGAGCGTATCTGTTTGTTTCTGTGACCATGAGATCTACTAAATCATCTGTTAGAAATATTTTATAAAAGTCTACCTCTTCTTTATTTTTATAGTTTGCTGATATATCTTCTCTTACATCTGAAATATCTTCTAGGAACGGAAAGTCTTTCAATTTAGAACGGTGGGGGGTACCCCAAATAAGTTTATCTTCATCGACATCACTTTCTGCTGAATATTCAAAATCATTCACTTCTGGCTCGTTGTTATCGATCGTCTATTTGCCGATCAGGAGCTAAAATAAACATCCCAGAAGTCGAAGGCATATTTTCCTGTTCTAAATCAGTCGCCGATTCGCTCTCAGACTGTAATGTATATTTTCCAATAACTTCGCCTATTGTTTGGTCGATTTTTCCTATAATGAATAAAAACGAATGAATTCTTTTGTTGCATTGGCAAAAGGTTTGAAACTTACCAGAATTTGAAGGCGTATCTTCTTACTAAATTTGTTTGTTTTTCGTTTATTTAGGGATATCGTTATCACTACTGCTCTCTTCCGACGATTCACGCTCGTATTCAGACTCACTGTCCTCAAAAGTTCATCTTCTTCAGAAAAAGACATTTTATCAAATTTCAGACTTGTAATACACATTTTTTTGCGACCTTTTGAAGTTTAAGTTAAGATTTTCACTCAAACATATAATCGGGTCCCCAAATTATTTTGATAGCTGTTTCGAAAATAAAGCCTACATGTTTTTAATCCATGCAAAGTGATAAGCTTCATCATCGTTAAAAAGCATTAAAAGATTTTTAGTTCTCTGTCGTTTTGCTGATCCATACAAAGGACAACTTTTTTTATCCTTTACTCTATAAAAATGTATTGAGAGATTATTTAATTTTTTCTAATTTTTTTTTAGTGGAGAACTCAATTAAATCATAATTTAAAAAGTTGAAATGAGGATAGCTAGAAGTTCGATGTGAATTTCGTATCAAGCTTAACGATTGTAATATCAATGAAGCCCCTTTCCCGCCAGGATCTGGATATTTAGATTGTGGATGATGTAGCTGATTCTTAAAGAATAAGTACCTACTGATTTCCTTAAAACTGATACCGGTTTATAAAAAAAGTAATACCAGTTTCCCCAAAAAAACAACTCAAAACAGATCAAAAACAGATCAAAAATAGGTCAAAACAGGAATCCGTTTCTCAGAAACAGGTGGTTGTTTTCTAAAGAAATGAATTATAGTCGTTAATATTTCTTTATTAAGGTAATATTTAGAGATTAGATAAGCAGGACGATAATATATTTCCATTAAGCATAGGGGAGAGTGGGGCACCTTAAGGATCAAAGAGGTATAACTTTGATACTTTTAGAAATAAAACAGCGTTTATCAGTGGCGAAACTAGGGGGGGTGCAAGGTGTGCCAGGCACACCCCAGGCAAACCGTGACACACCCCAGAAAAACGGAGCACTTCCCCATTTTTCATTCTTATCTTAAATTCCATCTAACAACTTAATTCGTTAAATCTTAAACCATTGCGATAAACAAACGAGTAGTAATAGTGACATAGTGATACGTACAATTATTAATCATTATTTATTATGTAAGGACATTAAAATATTCGTCATTCGAGCATAAGTTGTATCGGTGAAATAATATTTGTTTAGCTAAGCGGCGCGGCGGCGTTAAACTGCTGACTGTGACTGTGCTGCTCTTGGAATTGTTTTGGTTCATGATACTGATATGCGTTGAGTGTTGATGCATAAACAATAGCATGTATAGTTCCTCTTTCACGATGTAGTAAACCCAGCAAGCATAAAGACGCCGCAAAGATTAGTAGATTGGATTAGTTTACATACAGTTTACATTAACATTCTAAAAGATAACTTTTTATAAAGGAAGCGAGACTTGAAACTTAAAAATAGTGTAACATACATAAATGGTGACTCATTATTCCGAACAATCTAGATGTATGAATCATAATTACGTTGCCTCGGCAGACGCAGACAGCAGCTAAGCTTACGTAAATTATTAGTCATCCAAATTCTAGAAGATTCGAGAAGGGCTGCTTGCGTCATCGGTACCTATATAAGCAACGCTGCAACGCACGATGAATTAATGGGGTTAGTACTTGTTATAGTTATGTTTAATGTTTTATGTAATATTATTATTATTATGAGCCAAGTGCCAATATAACCTGTGTTCGGTGTTCCATGTTCTGAGTCTTCTGTGCTGACAGCACAGTGCTGTGTGAAATAAAACATTAAAGCAAACAAATAGCCACTGCCAAGGCCAACTGCCACAAACAACTAAGGACTAAGGTAATTTTACTTATTTGTATGTTTGTTTTAGAGTATTATAAGATGTTAAAATTTTGATGGGTGAAAAAAAAAAGGAAAGATTGCATCACAAGTTTCAGCTAATAATAATAATAATAGTTTAAAGTTAAAACTGCAAAGGGATTTTGATTTGTACTTTCTTTCACGCCTTTTACTTGTTTCCCCATCAGCGTCCGAGCAGTTAGCTTCGGTGTTTATAAATTTGTTTTTATTTGCGTTGCAGATTGTGGGCGGTTTGAACATGAAGAAATTCAAAGACATACGATCGTTTTTCAAATCTGCCACAAATCAACCCGACAAAGATAAGACTGAGACAAGGCAAACGTCTACTCCAGTATGTGACTCAACAACAAATATTGAAATAGCTTGTGATTTAACACAATCTTCAACTTCAAATACAGAAAATGTTGGTGGAGGCATACGAGAAGATGTAAATAAAGCCGCTGAAGAAGCGCAAGGTAGCAAAACATCCGATGTTTTTACATCTGCAGAAACAAATCAAAGAGGACGAAATGATCCAGAAGATCAGGATCTGGGAACTCTTGATAGTGGTCCTTCGCAGAGAAGGGGCCCAAGGGTTGTTTTTCCAAAATTTCATTTGGAGATAGACCGAGATCGTTTTCGTCTCAATTCTTTGATACTTATCAGTGGCTTGAATATAGTGTGAAGTTAGATAAAGCGTTCTGCTTTGTCTGCAGACATTTTCGGCATTCTGCAAATATTCGAGATCAAAATGAAAAGTTTTTGATTAATGGGTTCAGTAATTGGAGGAAACTAAGTGAGTCGCTGAAAAAACATGACACCTCTTTGGCTCACAGTGACTGTATGCAAAGGTTTGTAGGCTACAAGCATTCCTTGAAGGCCGGAGATGTTCATAAGAAGCTAACCATACAACATGAAGAAATGATAATACAGAACCGAGATTATATGATAAAATTAATCGACATGATTTTATACTTGACTCGTCAAGGGCTGCCATTCCGAGGACACCGAGAAGACGCAACATCTACTAACCGAGGAAATTTTCTGGATTTGGGTGAACTTATGGCAAAACATGACACGAATTTTTCGATGCATCTAGACAGACATATCAGTTATTGCAGTTCCAAAATACAAAATGAAATAATAAGCATCGCATCTCAACTTGTTATTGAACAGATTGTAGAAGAAGTGCGGCAATGTGGTTTTTTTCGATAATGGTTGATGAAGCTAGGTGCTACAAACAAGAACAATTGTCCGTGGCAATCAGATATACCGTAGGCTTGGAAGTTGAGGAACGTTTTCTTGGTTTCGTAGATTGTTCTTCTTCTAGAGATGCCGAGAGTTTAAAAATACTTATTAAAAAGTATCTAAGTAAATGCAGTTTGTTGAATAACGTCATATTAATTGGCCAATCTTATGATGGACCCAGTGTTATGCCTGGGAAACACCAAGGACTGCAAGCCAAAATAAGGGAGGATCATCCACAAGCCATTTACTTTCATTGCTTGGCACACAGGATGAGCTTGGTAATTGTCGACAGTTGTGCTAAGGTGTCTACTGCAGCTGCATTTTTCAACACTCTGGAGGCAATATACGTCCACTTTTCTCAACCCGGTCATCACTCTCATCTCATAAACGCCCGTGATGCTCTAGGTATAAAGTCGGGGGGCGAAATGGGAAGTCTTAGCAGTACCAGGTGGAGTTGTCGATATGAAAATTGCAAATCCCTTTTGAAAAATTTCCAAGCAATTCGAAATGCTCTGGATGAGGAAATTGAACAAGGGCGAGACAAAAATTCTGTAGAAGCACTTGGAATACAGGCATCAATGATAAAGCCACAATTTATCGTTTGTTTGTTCGTCTTCCATTCAGTGTTAATGGTCGCAAATGTACTGAGTAAATATTTTCAGAGAAAAGATGCCACAATAGGTCAGGCTAGTGATATCATAGATAGCACTATAAGTAGCTTTGAAGAGAAGAGGAACAAATTTGAGGACCTGTGGAGTGAAATAGAAAAATTCTCAGGAGAACAAGACATTTGTTTGGAGCCTTTAAGGATTTTAAAAAAAAGGAAGCAACCACAAAGGCTTAATGAATATCTGACTCAACCCTGGGTAAACCATCTCTGATCGACATACCTGCAGGAACTACAGCTCCCTAATACTGGAAAGTCAACATTTACTACCAAGTCATGGACAACGTGATGGGCAATATGAAAAAACGATTTAAAAATCTTCCCCTTGCAAGATCGATCGATTCCTTTATGAAGCTAGATTTGGATCAAGCATTTGAGCTCGTCGCCAATTATCAGAGGGCCTTCAATATCGAAATCTCACCACTTCAAGCTGAAGTTTTAGTGATACGAAATTTATTCAAAAATAAAAATCTTGAAATCACGTTGGAAAATCTAAAAGTTCAAGTGAAGGGGGATCTGACTCCAAATCTTTACAAATTACTACAAATTGCTGTAGGCCTTCCAATCAGTTCAGCTGGTTGCGAAAGAAGTTTCTCTGCTACGAGGAGGATAAAAACATGGCTGAGAACCACAATGGTACAAGATAGATTTTCAAATTTATCACTTCTCTGTATCGGAAATGCTTTAGTTAAGCAGAAATTATCGGCTGAACAAGTTCTCTCTGTTTTAAAAAAACAGATAGAAAACTAAAATTAGTTTGAAGTTTTTTTTATTCATACTTATATGTTATATTTCCTAAATAAAATGTGAAAACAAGAAAGTCTTTTACTTAAAGTAGGTATATGGCAAACCATGATGATGAAAACCAAAACCGTTTAAGTGAAAACAAGATTGACGTAGTTTTCATGCGCATGCATCTATAAAAAAGTGGTGTGTACGCCCCAACAAAATTTTTATACGCACCCCTCCCCAAAAAGAGCCCGTGGGGCCTGCCCCCCCCCCAGAAAAATTTTGTAGTTTCGCCACTGGCGTTTATTACATACAGAACAACTTTAACTGTTTATTTAATAACTTGACATTAAAAAATGAATAAAATATAAAATCGTTGGTAAAATGTCAGACTTAAAAAAAAGGCAAATGACTCACTTGCCCCAGACTATGGGGTAAGTGAATCATCTATGTGGGGCAAGTGAGTCAGAGTAATAATTATCGACAGTTATCACAAACATAATTATTAGCACCTGGTTCATCCAGGCACCACCTTTTATGCACATGATCCATTCCTCATAACAAGTCTCTTCATATGTCTCATGACAATAAACGCATATTGTGTTTTTCTCTTCCTCTGATATTGTTGCTGGTTCTACTGATGCACATTTCTTCTTTTCCCCCATGTTTCCTTTTTTTTTCATTTTTTTATTATTTGAACATGGGCCTGCTTTCTCAAAATTCTTTTTTACCGATTTTGCTTTTTTTTGTTTTTAATTTATCTTGGAGTTGATCTTTGTAAGATGAACTAGTGATTATTTTAGATCCTTCTGAGTTTCTGAATTTTGTTTTGGTGTTTCTTTTCTCTGTTGAAGGTTTTGGGATTGGACTTAAACTTGAAAAAGAAACATAACTGCATGACGGTTGTACTGAGTTCCATCTACCAAGTTTCCGGAATTGGCTGAGAGATTGACGCTTTCTGGATTGGTCTCTTTTTGAAGAATGTTCTCAGAACTGATCGAGGGATTCACGTTTTCTGGATTGGTTTCGTTTTGGAGATTGTTCTGTGAATTGACGAATGGATTGACGCTTTCAGGATTGGTTTTCATCTAATTTTTTATCAGCAACACGCACCTGTTGATACAATTATAAACTATACTGACTGTTATTGGCTATGATGCCGGTTTTATGAATTATTTCGAAAGACTCACGTGCCCCCAGTGACTCACTTGCCCCACTCTCCCCTATAGTATTGTGTGAATTAATATTATACTTTGCATTTATGACATCTTCAATGACTTTATAAATGTCATAATCTCACGAAAACGACGTAGTTAGTATAAAGTATAAATTTTTCATAGAAGGACGCTAAATTGTAGGATTCAAGAAATTCCAATCAATAGCTATATCTTCCTTTTCATATGGTGGGGTTGTGGCACTATTACTATTAAAAACAAAATGTTTTGTTTGTTGTTTTTACAGCTGTCCCTAAACTACTAAGAAACCTTGAACTACTTTTTAGCATAGACAACAACCTGTCATACTGGTTTCCACGAACTGATTCTATTTTTTTTTTAATATGATACCCCTGAATGTCAATAAACTCTGACTTTGAAAATGTCAAGCTCTGTTTTTAGATTTTTCACCACCAGAAGACGAGTGACTGTGAACAGAGCCAGAACCGGCCCTATAAGACTACTTGTGATTATTAAATCGACTTTCGGTACTATCGCATAGTTCAAGCCTTTGTCCAAAATCTTTATTTGGTGTTTGTTTAACTGTCGTTTAGAGATCGCAAAAACACTGTCATTCCTGGATGTACTTGTACACAGCAATGACAACACTTTCACGACTAGTATATTCAAGGAACCCACCCACGGGGTGAGGTAAGTACACTACAACTACAATCACCACAAAAGCCTAAAGTTAAGCGTGACAAGATGCTTGTGTGATAGAGCTGAAACAATATGCTCAAAACAAGAGGACCAGAAAAAGGAAAAAGAAAATATCGCTAAAACACTTAAAGCAAATGGCTACCTCGATCTAAACACAGGGAACAGTAACCGAAAAAGAAAAAAAACTAAGTACACAGCGATGATACCACTCGAAGTGAGAACACAGAAACAAAAGAACAACATCTGCAAAACTGAAACGGAAAGATCCACAATCGCCGAACATTTCTGGAACAAAGACCACCGCATCCAATGGGATAACATACAGATAGTGGCAAAGAAGGAAAACCCAATTCGCCGGAAGCCTAAAGAAGCCAATAATGCTTAGGCGCAATATATCTGCGCAATAGGTTACACCGTAACATGTGCAATAGACTACTGCGCAACTACGAAAAAGTTATTTATATATATATATATATATATATATATATATATATATATATATATATATATATATATATATGCTCTCACAGACTATATCAAACTTTCTCAGAGCAGTATGTAGCTCATCCGCATTCTCGCTCAACAAGATTCTGTCATCTGCGTACACTACCCTTATTCCGTTTATTAGACCTTTACTTACACCACATTCATTTAATATTTTCCACAGCTTCTCCCTATTCACTTGATCATATGCTTTCTCCAAATCTACAAACTCACAGTACAGCTTCTTTTTTACACTTAAACACTTTTCGATCACCACCTGGACAGCAAACAACCCTGCACATCCCAAATCTTAGTTTGGGTAGTTTCACGTACTTTGTGAATCAGTACTCTTCCAAATACTTTACCAGGTACACTGAGCAGTGGAACAATGATCACGCTCTTCCAATCCGTCGGAATTTTGCACACTTAAGGAACACGTTTTATAATTCACATAATCTTCGCATAAGATTTGCGCCTCCATACTTTAGCATTTTGTTAGTGATTTCATCCACCGTTTTCTCTATCCCATTTAACCCAATATCCTCATTAGTTTCATTCACTATTCCTTCTATACACCCCTTATTAAACTCTTCAGTCTTATTTTCCTCACTACTGTACATTTTTCCGAAGTATTCTTGCCACCATTTCCACACTTCATAATCGTCCCATACTTTGGACCCATTTCCTGAAGAGTGTTTTCTGCGTTTTCTCTCCTTCTATAGCCAACACCTCCTCTTTAGTTATTCTCACTGCCTCCTTAGCTTCTTTGTTTTTTCAGCTGTACACCTCATAAAATGGCCTTTCTCAGTCTCATTTTTTTGCCACAATCATTGCCATGTACGCATCTTGTTGCTTACATACTGACTTTCGATTCATTCCACCAAGCACATTATTTCTGTATACCTATATCGCTCTTACACATATGTGCAGGCTCAATTGACAACTCAGTCTTGCAAGCTTATCCATGCACTTTCAACATCGTAGTCCTTTATTTTTTCATTCTATACTGCTTAATTCACATTAAACGCTTTACTCACAGCATCTGCATATTTATTTCTCGCTCCATTATCTACCAGTTTATCTACCGTAATTTTGGACGTTCACACTACGTTTGTTTTCCTTGTCCAGACCCACTTTTGTCCTAAACACACTCTAGATACAACTAAAAAGTGGTGCGATCCACACTCCGATCCGCGCATACTTTTGCATCTCTCACCAGGTTTATAAGTCGTCAACCATACACTATCAAGTCAATCATACTTTTAAATTCACCATGTATACATATGTACATTTTTATGTTTAAACCACGTATTAGACATAAACAAGTTTCTCTCCACACAGATGTTCACCAGATGTTCACCAGGTGTTCACCATTCTTATTGAATCTGTGGTCTCCGAACTCTCCTAGGATCTTTCAGTATGTTCCCTCTGTACACCCACTCATTTATTTATATCTCCCTATATCATCACTCTTTCGTTTGGATTACATATGTTCAAGTCGTTTTCTACAACATTCCAGAAGTTCTCACACTGTTGGTCTCCTTCTCCATTCACCGGTGCATAGCATGTAATGTCATGCAAATTACGTGTATTACCCGGGGAGATACCAATTTGTAATGTTTAACACATCTTTTCGCTCTTTCACTTAGATCACTCCAACTCAACTTCTTTAGAGTCATGCATGTCAGTCTCCATTGTTGGCTGCCATCCTCCACCTTTCATTCATTACATTCGCAATTTCAAATTCTTTACCATGCATACCTCTAACATTCTATGTATCAAGTCGCCATTCATTCCTTGCACTGTCGTCAGCAACGGGGCCTGTCTGTTTCGATGTTTTAACGTCCCTTATAGCCAGGTAAGAAGTAGAAAATAGAGATAAACGCGGAAGACAAAAACAATATAAATGAGTATACTTTCTATATGATATATATATATATATATATATATATATATATATATATATATATATATATATATATATATATATATATATATATATTTTACTATTAATTTCAATCACTGGTTATTTAATTCATAACTCGATAAAATAATACTCACTTGTATAATGAATTATGTTTATATGTACTTTCGTTCGGACAATGTCAATTTTGCAGACGTAAACTTCATTACATTAAATTTAATTAACAGTTTATGTAAAAAAATCTGTACAGGTGAATGCATTTCACATTCCTACATTAAAGTAGTTTTACTATTCACATCTTCATTAAATTGGTTATTAGAAGCGTTTGTCTAGCTGCTAGGCAATGTACAATTGGCTTTCATGCTAAAAGGTTACTTTTTGAAAAGAATTTTACTTGCACATATGCTTTGTCTGTGGCCTACGCAATTCTTTGAGCAATAAAATATATATTACATATCGAATTAATAATTTTTTTTAATTAAGTGCTGATACTTCTTATTTTAAACGAAAATTGGCTTTGAGTTATCCATGTTCAAACATTGATATTTGCTTATTTATTATATTATTATACTGGGTATTTAATTTTTTCTCTAAATCAGGCATTACTCTTTACTTAAACGAAAATTTACTTTGAGTTTTCTATATTCAACCATTCAACCAACTACATTTGTTGATTAGCCAGGAAAGTGATTAATGTTATTATAATATTTAGGGTTGCTTTTATTACTTTTAGCTGGCGCCCTCTTTGCTCTTAACTTGTCGCTCCAATTTCGTTATTGTTACGGACGTGCACCAGCTCTACTGTGATTAAGCTACCGGCAAGACCATAGACTATCCTCGATACTACTAGTTAGTCCTCTGGTGAGGTAAATTTTAGTACAACGTGGAGATTTGCACAAAACACCTTAGTGGGCATTTAAAATTGCAACTTCAATTCCGACCAATAAGATTTGTCTTCTTTGTTGTGTAATTGATCTATGTAAACGCTTGATGCAAATCTGAGGTACAAATGTAAATGCAGGAGTTAACTGTGTTGAGTTTTTATTTTAAAAACGAATTTAGTTATTATGCAGAATAGGAAAAGTGGTTGAATATTTCTCAAATATCTCATTAAAATATTGAATATGAACGAGCGCTCATATTTCTTGTGCTATTTTCTGGTGCTTTGAAGCATATAGTTTCAGGTACGATCAAGGAAGTTGTAGCGACGCGACGAGAGGAGTTGATACACTATCATGGTTAATTTGTATTAAATAACTTATTATTGTTATTATTATCTGATTGTGGCAATATCCAAGGGCAGATACTTGTTGAGTGTTATAAAAGAAATGGAACGTAAATATAATTGGTAAAAACTATACAATTACTGTGAATGCGTTTGAAAAATATTTTTTTTTATAATAAACGGATTGACGTTTAATCTGTGTGCTTTATGTAAATTTTACATGATACAAGTTATTACAAGTATGGTGTTTGAATTTATATTGAAGTCAGTATTAACAATTTTAATTGTTCTTGAATTTGCTTTGAGTAAAAAGATTAAGACTATTATTTGAGTACACATGTGTGTGTGGAGTTGATACTAGTGTTTTGCACAACAATTCACGCCCACTTGATGATTATTGGTCCACCCCCTTTATATTTATGTTGCCATCGCTCTAGTTCGGATTTATCTCATAATAGCATCTAGAAACTAATAAAATTATAGTGACACAATTAAGAGGCTTGAAGGAGGCCCTCTGGATTGATTTCGTATCATTTGTTCTACAGTACGTATCATTGTGAACTGTGCTAGCAGAATGAAATATATCTTTGAGCAAAGCCTTGGCAAATAAATATAACGTATAACATATACTTTATTTAGAAAATTTAAATTGATGTATTAAACATTGATCTCTATATTATATCAATTCGATAGACTAAAACAAAGTAACTTTCACAACAACTATTCAAACAAGCAGCTATATAAAAGGTAACAAAAATTGAGAATTAACGAAAGGAAAAGTATAGGCAAAGAAACAAGCGATATTAAAAATAATAAATCATGTTTCTCTGGTACATTGGGCAATGGATTCCGTAATAATCGTAAGCCATAAATAGTTGCATCAATCCGCTCCATCAAACGTGTTGCATTAGTTGTTAACTTTATTTTAGAAAACCTTCTCGGCTTTTTTCTTCCGGATTCATCTGTAGGTAACGGCTTGGTAGTATCAAACAAAAATTTCAATACAGATCCTGCTCTTTTATTACCATATTCACATTGTACTCTATGAACATCGTTATTAAAATATTCGAATAACAGAACACTTATTCCTTGTGGATAATCTGTAATGCACATTTCTATCTACAAAAAAGTATTTATTAAGAAATTAAATTAAATTATTGTGCAAACGGCCACCTTTTGCCAATGCTTTCCTTGTATTTGGTGTGTAATAGTTCCGGAAACTATCTTAAATGGATTGGGGCAAATCTCGCTCAAAAAACTACATTGTAATTTGTAATTGTAATCACAAGTACAAGAGCTAGCAACCCATTCACTCAAGTAAATGTGTGGTTTGTAGTTATTCAAAATATATTGGAAAAGCTTATTCTTTTGAAGTCTCACAGCTTGCACTACGTAACAATTATTCGCAGAAAAACAACTTGTTTGGTTGTTAAATTCTGGTACATTTTTCGGTAAAGGATCCGCTAAAACTGGAGTGTCTTCTACTTCAAAATAATGTTCTTCAAGTATATCTTTATATTTCCAATACCTAAAATCTTCCTCTCCATTTCCATTCTTTATTAAATTGGTATCAAAATAGTTAGTCGTAATTACTGAGTATAACACGTACCAAGGTAATGATGGGGGAGTTTTGTTAAATTTTCGTTTGTAGATTAATTTCCACAACTGATTTGACTTAATTAGTCGATTCCAATTACGGCAAACATGACAAAAGTTCAACAGCCCGTTGGGTTCAACAAAACTTAAAATGTGGATCAGGATATATTCCGGAAGATATACGTTATTCAACATAAGTCCATTAATAGTTATTTTATCGGTGTCGAGTGAATTGGCGTTATTTGTTAAAAATTTAGGCCAATAAGAGGATTCAATAGTTGGAGTTGATGCAGCTTCACGCTCCTCCGATTGTTTAGATTCCCTACAAACAAAATAGATCAAATTATAACAGCTCATACTAAATTTTATGCAACTTTACTTTATGGTTTACATATTTCGTTAATAAAGCAAAGGTGTTTTTTAGGTTCCGGTGAAAGAACTAGTGTGACTGCTATGATGCTTGATTTTGAGTTAATTAATTCTAAGCCAGTTTCTAATTATAAACCTCAATTTTAAACAACTTACTCACAGTATAAATCTACAAAAAAATATAGCTTATATTAACAAATGTAAAAATATGCAATGAATTAATGGCAGAGTATGGACCTTCATAAGAGCCTTCATTCTTGGTCAACGGTTGAGATCCAAAGTAAATCAAACGAAAGGGCAATTGTAATGTGAAAAACTTAATATCTGTGATATCTGTCTATAAATAAATAGGTGGTTAGGCAAAGCTACGAACAAAAGCAGCGGTTTTACCCGCAGTTATAACTAACTACAAATAACAAAACAAACGAAACAAATAAGGCATACAAATATAACTAGCCCAGAAAAACTTAGACAACGGTAGGTTTAATTAAACAAATCAGCCAATAATTAGGTTCTAATTCAAAACTGTATTTGGTATACCAAATTTTTACAGATACCACATTGCCATATTTCTCTGTCGCGGTGCGTGTGCGTGTGCGTGTGCGTGTGCGTGTGCACGTGCGTGTGCGTGTACGTGCGTGTGCGTATGCGTGTGCGTGTGCGTGTACGGTGTGTGTGTGTGCGTGTAGTGTGCGTGTGCGTAAACGTGTGCGTGAGCGTGCGTGTGCGGTGTGCACGTGCGTGTGCGTGTGCTGTGCGTTCTTGTGTGATCCATGTTGCTTTAGCATTGTGAACTTTATGTCTAGAAGAAGAAGAGAAAACCTTCTCATTATTTCATAATTGTTTATTTTGTATTTTCCTTAGTTTTGATTCTTTATGTCGTTTTAATCGAACTGAATAGACTACTAATTGTTGCTTGAATGTGTCAAGAGTTTCAACTTCTGTTTCATTTGATTTTTGCATAATGATTTTGATGTGTTTCATTATTCTTTTGTTTCTATTGCCTTCTTGAAACTGTGTGAGTCTTCCGATGTCTTTTCGCAAATTACTTATTTTGTTTTGAATTCTGTTTTGCCACCTAGGGATGCCAATTGGTTTACGTTGTGTGGTTTTATTGTATGTTATTTGCTTATTTTGTGTGATAACTGCAACTGCAGTGTATATTAATAAATGAACATTTTCGAAATTTTCTGTTTCATTTATGAATGTAGGTAACATTATTTACCTGACTTACTATTGTGTTTTTCTTAAAAATTATTTTAGGTATTTTGTCTCTATTTTCCAGTTTAATGTATTTCCATTTAATTATATTTCTTGTGATTTCATCTTCTATTTCTTGTAAGCTGGGAATAAATTATTGTTTTCTGTGTTTGGAGGTTGAGGTTGACGTTCCGTTATTTGTGGATGTATTAGTGGGACTTCAGGTTCTATATGTGTTATTATACACTACGTTTCAAATGAAATGCACCACTTATTATTAACATGTATAAGTTGATGAAAGTTTGAAGGCATAATATTAACAGTTAACAAGAAAATGTTAATAGTGTGTAGAAGCGCCACGCACAGCAATGCAGGCGTTCACTCTCCGAGGCATCCTTTCTATGAGATGGTCTATGTCCTCCTGAGGCATTTCATCCCAGGCTACCTGGAGATGGTGTCGTAATTCATCCAAATTGTTTGGGGGCCTTGGTAGTTGCCTTAGTCTTCGACCCATCATGTCCCATATATGTTTAATAGGCGAAAGATCTGACGATCGCGCAGGCCACGGCAATACTGGTAGCTTCACTTGATCCAGAAACTTTCTTGTAACATGTGTGGTATGTGGTCTAGCATTATCTTGTTGCAGTATACCATTTGGCAACGTCTGCTTAACTGTACTACGACTGGCCTCCAAAACATTATCAATGTAACGCTGAGCATTTAATGTGCCTAGAATGAACACAAGAGGAGATCTTCCACCAACACGTATGGCGCCCCAAACCATGACTGTGGGTCGTCTTTCAACAACCTCTAAATTTCGACGTTCTCTAAACCACCGCATCTTCTCACGACCATCGTTTCGCCACAAACAAAAATGCGATTCGTCGCTGAAGACGATGTTATCCCATTGAAGGCCCCAGTCCCGCCGCTCTTCACACCATGCCAATCTAGTAGTCTTATGCTCTTGAGTTAACTGAGGTCGTCGGTACGGACGATACGAATATAAGCCAAAAGACTTAATTCTCCTGTAGATTGTTGACATTGATAGGAGACGACCAATAGCTCCTGTCCAGTTCACCGCAACAGACATTGTTGACCAAGAAGACCAAATGTAGGCCACCGTGGTGTGGTCTCGATTAAGTCTTCTGCCGATTTCTCGAAATGACAAACCTGCTTCTTTCATGCCGATAATTTCCCCTGTCAAAATCTGAAACTTGGGCAAAGTTTCGTCGTTGTCTTACTCACAAAGTTCATCTTTGTTAGAACATGGAATAGATAACTTGTGAAACTTTGTCAAACGCTGCTTTTTGGTTTAAGCTAATGATTGCAATCGGGACATTTTGATGATTAACTTGTCTTATTAATTCTCTTGTACATGGATGGAGTCATACATAAATCGATTTGGTATAGAGTAGCTCTGATTTGTATGTAACATTCTGTTGATTACTCTTGTGAGCCTTAACGACAATGACTTTGCTAAAATTTTGTAATCGGTGCATATTAATGAGATTGGACGGTAGTTTTTTAACTCTAGCAGTCACCTTTTCTCGGAATTAAAGTGATAACGGCTTTCCGCGTGGAATTTCCGTTTGGACATTTGGAAAAATTTGTATTTTATATGGTTCCAGAAGGTAACATAAAATGCACCGTTAGGATCAATTCCGAGTACTATTTTTTTAATAACTGGAACCTGCTGTCAACTCCTCAACTGTAATTGGTTCCTTTAACAGCTTCTTCTCAGCATCGGGTAGAGTTGCTAGAGATTCATGTAATGGTCTGGAAGAAAATTTCGTAACTAATTTTATTTTGTGCATCTGGCGAAAGTGATTGCCTACCACT
Organism: Vesta saturnalis; assembly: GCA_036346205.1. NCBI lineage: Eukaryota > Metazoa > Arthropoda > Insecta > Coleoptera > Lampyridae > Vesta > Vesta saturnalis. The sequence goes on from JARFJB010002187.1 coordinate 7,396,888, forward strand.
TTACAGGAATTTGTGGATCCTCAATTGTTCCATTGTTATGTTTTAGGAAATATTATTAAATATTAAAGAAAATCCCCAAGTGAGTTCTAGAACATTAGCGACGATATGTGATACCCAAATCAAACGAACAACGCTGAAGTATAAGTACCATCCCTATCACATTGAGCTTCATCAAGAATTGCGAGAAGAGGATTTTGCAAGACGAATTGAATTCTGCAATATCATTAATCAACGGCTGCAATTAAATAACAACTTTTGTGCTCCATAATGTTTTCCGATGAGGCGACGTTTAAAAGTAAGGGCTGTAAATCGGTAATATGCACTATTACGCCATTGATAATCCATTTTGGCTACGAGAAGTTCAAACCAAAATCATTGGTCACTAAATGTGGGTGGTATACTTAATGACCAAATTATCGGTCCCTATTTTTTGATGATCCATTAACGGGGCAGCTATTTGCATTTCTTACGTGAAGAATTGCCTGTGTTACTTGAGGATATCAATTTAGAAGGACGACTAAATATGTGGTTGCAACAGGATGGTGCACCTCCACATTTTATCGGGACGTAAGGGAATTCTTGAACCAGCAATACCCGGAGAAATGGATAGGACGTAATGGCTTTATATTATGGCCACCCAGGTCATGCGATTTAACTCCACTGGATTTTTTCCTATGGAGATACATAAAAGATCGGGTGTATATTATTAAACCTACAACAAGGGAGGACATGAAAAATAGAATTCGCGAAGCTTGTCGCACAGTGATTATGTTATCCGAAGTGAGACAGAACATGAGAAAAGGCTCAATATGTGTATTCAGCAAGAAGGCCGTCTATTTGAGCATTTACTAAGACGCAATGTTGAATAATTATTGAATTACTGTTTCTCATTAATAAAACTGTTAATATTCTTTAGGTGGTTTGTTTTATTTCGTCGCAATTGTTTTCCATGGCTACCACGATCCACAATAATGTTATAGTATCGTATGTAACGTAGCTAGTGAGAAAAATCGAAATTCTCGAAAACTATCAAAGATAGATATAGGATATATTTGACAAAAATGATAGATTTTTTAATCCCGAATAAAATGAAATAAAAATACATAGGGTGTGCAATTAAAAAAAACTGATTTTTTTTAATTTGAGAATTTTCAAATTTGAATGGTTATAACAAACACCCTGTTGAGAAAATTAGAAATACTACTCGGTCTAAACGTTAGTATAATATCACTCATTTTTCACACGAAATATCAATTTTTGTTATTGTGAAATAACGGAACAATTGCCCATTCATCAACCCCACGAAAATGACCATAATAATCTTTAAACGCGAATATCTCAAGAACTAAAAACTTTCAGCCAATCTTTTGTATGACAAAATATGTTTGTATGGACACGTAGAATTAAAAACTAAAATCAAATACGGGGTGCTCTATTTAAAAAAATCATACTTTTTCACGTCCTGCTTTTCTGGCACACCCTGTATAACTTCCAATATTTTAAAAAATGCACACTTCTTACCTCTACCCCATGGTCCATACAATATTTACACAAATAATTCTAGTTAAGCATAAACTTACTTTACTCTATCGTTGGGACACCCTGTACAATTGGCTTTCATGCTAAAAGGTTACTTTTTGAAAAGAATTTTACTTGCACATATGCTTTGTCTGTGGCCTACGCAATTCTTTGAGCAATAAAATATATATTACATATCGAATTAATAATTTTTTTTAATTAAGTGCTGATACTTCTTATTTTAAACGAAAATTGGTTTTGAGTTATGTATATTCAAACATTAATATTGGCTTATTTACTCTTACTTAAACGAAAATTTACTTTGAGTTTTCTATATTCAACCATTCAACCAACTACATTTGTTGATTAGCCAGGAAAGTGATTAATGTTATTATAATATTTAGGGTTGCTTTTATTACTTTTAGCTGGCGCCCTCTTTGCTCTTAACTTGTCGCTCCAATTTCGTTATTGTTACGGACGTGCACCAGCTCTACTGTGATTAAGCTACCGGCAAGACCATAGACTATCCTCGATACTACTAGTTAGTCCTCTGGTGAGGTAAATTTTAGTACAACGTGGAGATTTGCACAAAACACCTTAGTGGGCATTTAAAATTGCAACTTCAATTCCGACCAATAAGATTTGTCTTCTTTGTTGTGTAATTGATCTATGTAAACGCTTGATGCAAATCTGAGGTACAAATGTAAATGCAGGAGTTAACTGTGTTAGTTTTTATTTTAAAACGAATTTAGTTATTACAGAATAGGAAAAGTGGTTGAATATTTCTCAAATATCTCATTAAAATATTGAATATGAACGAGCGCTCATATTTTTGCATTTTCTGCTTTAAGCATATAGTTTCAGGTACGATCAAAAGTTGTAGGACGCGACGAGAGATTGATACACTATCATGGTTAATTTGTATTAAATAACTTATTATGTTATTATTATCTGATTGTGGCAATATCCAAGGGCAGATACTTGTTGAGTGTTATAAAAGAAATGGAACGTAAATATAATTGGTAAAACTATACAATTACTGTGAATGCGTTTGAAAAATATTTTTTTATAATAAACGGATTGACGTTTAATCTGTGTGCTTTATGTAAATTTTACATGATACAAGTTATTACAAGTATGGTGTTTGAATTTATATTGAAGTCAGTATTAACATTTTAATTGTTCTTGAATTTGTTTTGAGTAAAAGATTAAGACTATTATTTGAGTACAATGTGTGGAGTTGATACTAGTGTTTTGCACAACAATTCACGCCACTTGATGATTATTGGTCCATTTATATTTATGTTATCGCTCTAGTTCGGATTTATCTCATAATAGCATCTAGAAACAATAAAAATTATAGTGACACAATTAAGAGGCTTGAAGGAGGCCCTCTGATTGATTTCGTATCATTTGTTCTACAGTACGTATATTGTGAACTGTGCTAGCAGAATGAAATATATCTTGAGCAAAGTAAAATAAATATAACGTATAAATATACTTTATTTAGAAAATTTAAATTGATGTATTAAACATTGATCTCTATATTATATCAATTGATAGACTAAAACAAAGTAACTTTCACAACAACTATTCAAACAAGCAGCTATTAAAGGTAACAAAAATTGAGAATTAACGAAAGGAAAGTATAGGCAAAGAAACAAGCGATATTAAAAATAATAAATCATGTTTCTCTGGTACATTGGGCAATGGATTCCGTAATAATCGTAAGCCATAAATAGTTGCATCAATCCGCTCCATCAAACGTGTTGCATTAGTTGTTAACTTTATTTTAGAAACCTTGGCTTTTTCTTCCGGATTCATCTGTAGGTAACGGCTTTAGTATCAAACAAAAATTTCAATACAGATCCTGCTCTTTATTACCATATTCACATTGTACTTATGAACATCGTTATTAAAATATTCGAATAACAGAACACTTATTCCTTGTGGATAATCTGTAATGCACATTTCATCTACAAAAAAGTATTTATTAAAAATTAAATTAAATTATTGTGCAAACGGCCACCTTTTGCCAATGCTTTCCTTGTGTGTAATAGTTCCGAAACTATCTTAAATGGATTCAAATTCGCTCAAAAACTACATTGTAATTTGTAATTGTAATCACAGTAAAGAGCTAGCAACCCATTCACTCAAGTAAATGTTGGTTTGTAGTTATTCAAAATATATTGAAAAGCTTATTCTTTGAAGTCTCACAGCTTGCACTACGTAACAATTATTCGCAGAAAACAACTTGTTTGGTTGTTAAATGTACATTTTTTAAAGGATCCGCAAACTAGTGCTTTACCAAAATAATGTTCTTCAAGTATATCTTTATATTTAATACCTAAAATCTTTTCCATTTCCATTCTTTATTAAATTGGTATCAAAATAGTTAGCGTAATTACTGAGTATAACACGTACCAAGGTAATGATAGTTTGTTAAATTTTCGTTTGTAGATTAATTTCCACAACTGATTTGACTTAATTAGTCGATTCCAATTACGGCAAACATGACAAAGTTCAACAGCCCGTTGGGTTCAACAAAACTTAAAATGTATCAGGATATATTCCGGAAGATATACGTTATTCAACATAAGTCCATTAATAGTTATTTTATCGGTGTAGTGAATTGGCGTTATTTGTTAAAATTTACCAATAAGAGGATCAATAGTTGGAGTTGATGCAGCTTCACGCTCCTCCGATTGTTTAGATTCCCTACAAACAAAATAGATCAAATTATAACAGCTCATACTAAATTTTATGCAACTTTACTTTTATGGTTACATATTTCGTTAATAAAGCAAAGGTGTTTTTAGGTTCCGTGAAAGAACTAGTGGACTTATGATGTTGATTTTATTAATTAATTTAAGCCAGTTTCTAATTATAAACTCAATTTTAAACAACTTACTCACAGTATAAATCTACAAAAAAATATAGCTTATATTAACAAATGTAAAAATATGCAATGAATTAATGGCAGAGTATGGACCTTCATAAGAGCCTTCATTCTTGGTCAACGGTTGAGATCCAAAGTAAATCAAACGAAACAATTGTAATGGAAAACTTAATATCTGTGATATCTGTCTATAAAAATAGGTTTACAAGCACGAACAAAACAGCGGTTTTACGCAGTTATAACAACTAAATAACAAACAAAGAAACAAATAAGGCATACAAATATAACTAGCCCAGAAAACTTAGACAACGGTAGGTTTAATTAAACAAATCAGCCAATAATTAGGTTCTAATTCAAACTGTATTTGGTATACCAAATTTTACAGATACCACATTGCCATATTTCTGTCATAACACGATAGTAATTGTGTGTGTATGTGTGTGTTTTCGTGTAGCGTGCGGCTTGTGTGTTGCGTTATTTGCGTGTTTATGTTAGGTGTGCTTGCGAGTGCGTGTGAGTTTGTGCTTTCTGTGCGTGCGTCGTGGTGCGTATTGTGCGTGTGCGTGTGGACGTTGTTACGGTAACTTTAATTGGTAAAAAATTTATAAAGCCAAGGCTTGGTTCAGTGCTAGTACATTGGGGTTTACAGTTAAACAATTATACATAATATTGAATGAGAATGATTCACAAAAATTACTGACCTTGTAAGCTGGTAACCACAAGCGTTAAAATTAGATAAGGAGAAACACAACATTGAACGCTTAAAACCGTAATAATTATCACGTAACTTAAGTGACGCGAACTAGCATCAGGTTCGGCAAAAATTAATTATTCATTGATCGAGAAATCCGGAAAATATCCGTTTTATTTTAATTAGAAAATCATGTCAATGAATCGCGGTTCAAGTGAAGCAAAAAATTCAACTCACTTTTTTTGTGTCTATATCCTTGCAACCACGGAAACAGAAAACAAAAAACGAAACTAAAAGCGGAAACAAGGGTTTGAGATTAACGAACGCAACACAATGAGAATCAAGTAGACTGCAAACGTACGCTATCCGACAGTAAAGAAAAAATGAAAACAATTTATTCCATAGAATAGCGATCCTAGAAATGTGACCAAATTAATTAAGATAACGTTACCCTAACAAAAATATAGCCAGAAAGCGTGAAGAAAAGAGGAAAAAAAGGTAGCTAAATAGCGAAACCAAAAAAAACAAATCAAAAGAGTAATTAAAGACCACTCGCAAAGCGTAACATCAGTAAATCAACAAGTCAATTAGGAAGAAAAGAAAGAACGGTAATGAAACCTAGGAGGAGAGAAGAAAAATAAAAGAAAATCAACAGTCTAAATTCCAACGAAGGTAACAAAACAAAAGGGAAAAGGATAGAAAATAGGAGAAAAGAAGAAAGGAGGTAGTAGTGAATATCGATGGAAGAGCGAGGAAAGTGTTCAAAGAAAAAGGAATTGAGCACTAACTATCAAGAAACCGCCACAACGTCCTCAGAACCACCCATTTTGACGTTGAAGAAGACCAAGAGAAAAATGAATAAATAAGAAAGGAAAGGAAAAGGAAAGAGAAAAAAATCGGAAAATTACACCTTTGACGTTTATGTCGTTTACGAGGTTTATATCGTTTAGAGAAATGGTATCCGAAGATATCGTAGGGTGATCATCTGAGTCAGATGCAGAAGAATGTAAATTATCAGAGTAATTTCAAATCTTTAGCGTGGAATATGCCTATAGATTTCCTAAAGAATCAGCTAATTCATAAGTCCAGGTAGACATGACTTTTTTATTTTAAAGGCCTAAAAATTTAGGAGCAAGTTTAGATTTAAAAATTTAGAAGCGTCAGATAAATAAAGTTCCGTTTCCACACTGCATCACCTTTCCTATAAGTGACCGTCTACGTAGATTATAGCGATCTTGAGTACGTTTCGTAGAACGTCTCATTTATCAAGAATATCAGTACGCAACCTTTCATAAAATGCTTTAGTACGAGTAGAATAACATGGTTAGTATCAATGGAAGGTGTTTCATCATCTAAACGAGTTTTAAACATATTTCCAAAGAGTACGTGTTCTCGACCACAGAACAAGTAAGGAGTGTAGTCAGTGATTTCATGTTTAGAAGTTCTTATGGCACAGCCAATTTTAGGTAGGTTAACATCCCATGACGTTGGTTTTCTTTAATATATGAAGCGATCATGGTTTTCAAAACTCTATTAAGCGTTCGGTAATTGGTCTAGGATGATATTTAGCTGTAAATAATATTTCTGTTTGATAGTTTGAGCATAATTTAGAAAAATTCCTGACTACGGAATTGTACGCCATTATCAGATTAATATTGAGGATAAATAACAAAATATTTGTTCTTCCATAATCTTAAAATTTTAGAGGCTAGCAGTAAAGTAAAGAAACATAAATTTAGTAAAATAGTCAAATAAAAAATATATGAGTTACCTTGAGGAGCGAGGTAAATGACAATATCACAACTTAACATTGCCATGGGCGAGTAGCAGTTGCTCTAGGAGAGAATAAACCTTGTTGTGCTCTTTGTTCAACTTTGTGAGTAGCACAGGTATGACAGTTACGAATATATCTAGCAATATCGGTACGAAGATTTGGCCAGTAGAAAAATTTATTAATGCGGCTTAAAGTTTTAGTAACACCAGAGTGACCACAAGTAGGAGGATCATGATATAGGCGAATGATTTCACTACGTTGATTCTTAGGAACAACCACTCTCCAATTTCCCAATGAGATATCAGTAAGGTTAGAAGAAGTAACATGCTTGTAAAGTAGATTATTTTCAAGACACCAGAGGGGAAATTTTTTTGGATTTTTAGAAACATGTTCAAGCATTTATAAGTACCAGGGATCCGTAATAGGTAGAGTAATTGAAGGTACGGTATTAGTTATATTTATTTCGCAAAGTTGTGGGAGAGAATCAGAAGGCAATTATATCGAGATAAAGTATCAGGAACGACGTGATTGCTTCCTTTACGATGTATGATAGAGAAATTATACTGTTGTAAGCGTAAGGCCCAACGAGCCAGACGTCCAGAATAGTTTATTCAGCCAAATGAGTGAGTGATGATCCGTTTGACAGTGAAATGAGCATTCTATATGGCACGAAATTTCTCAACAGCCCATAGAACAGCTAAACATTCTTTTCTGGTCGAATGTTTTGTTTCTTAGTTAAAGAGCGACTAATGTAGGAGATGACTTTTCACCATCAGGGTTTCTGACTTAAGACAGCACCATAATTAGAAGCATCAGTTTGGATAGTAAAAGGCAAGGTGAAATCTGGGCAAGAAAGTATCGGAGCAGAAATAAGTTGTTGTTTTAGAAAAGAAAGCTTCGTTACATTCAGGAGACCAAACAAATGGAGTATTTTACGAGTTAAATGAGTTAAGGAGCTAAAGCAGTAGAAAATTTGGTATGAAGACGGTACCAACTCGCCATTCCCAGTAATCGAGGAATTTCAGAGACAGAAGAATTGTGGTATAGAGATAATATTGACCTTTCCAGGATCTACAAGAAACCATTTCTATTGACAACATAGCCAAGATATTTTAGTTCGGAGAGACAAAAGTGACATTTGTCTTTGTTCAAAAACGAGACCAGCAGTAGACAGTCTATCAAAATTCTTAAAACTTTAAATGTTTTTCGAAAGAAGGTAGCTAGATAATATCGTCGAGATAAGCGAAACAATACGGTTAAATCAGCACCAAGAATTTGATCTATTAAACGTTGAAACGTCGCAGGAGAGTTATGTAAACCAAAAGGCATACGAGTAAATTAATATAGGCCTCTGCCAGGTATGGTAAATGCAGTAATGGGTTTAGAATCTTGAGCTAAGGATTTGCCAATAAGCAGAACGAATATCTAGAGAAGAAAGAAATTGAGCATCACGAAGACGATCTAAGATAGTATTTATATAAGGAAGAGGTAAGCATCTTTTTCAGTGACTGCGTTAACCTTCGGTAGTCTATACAAAACGGTAAGAATTATCTTTTTTAACGAGAACTATTGGACTAGACCAAGGGCTTGAACAAGGTTCCACAATAGTCTTATCATAGAGTTCATCATTAGCGATCTTAAGTAATATAGGAGAAACTAGTAACGTTGTTTGATAGGCTCACTGGTTGTACGTATACGGTGTTCTATTAAAGTAGTACAGCCAAGTTCAGAAGAATTTGCAGAAGTATCTAATAGTGATTGTAGCGATTGTTCTTCAGTATCAGAGAATTAGATCTAGTAACAAGATGATCAGTAGTAGATAAGGAACAATTTTTTAGAATTTCCAAATGTCCAAGTACCAGTTTGAAAATTAGGGACAAAATCTATTGCTTTTCAAAAGTCAATACCTAAGATAAGTGGTTGAGTAACTTCAGAATGACTAAGACTTCAAGAGTGACTGTCTTGTCTTGTAGAGTGATCAGATTCAGAGTACCAAGAATGTAGCAAGTAAACAAGAAGAAGAGGATTTGGAAAAGGACGATATTTTGTAGAGAAAGACCTAAAGTACTTAAGAGGTTCCATCCTAATTGGCCTAATATAGTTTTAGAGCAACCAGAATCTAGCAAGCTTTTAAAAGGGTAAAAATGGTTATATTAAGGTAAGGACGTTCATCCTTGCGAACATTAGCTAAGACAAAATTTAAGGCATGTTTGTGATGATCAGGTAGTGTAGCAAAAGGATTCCGAGATAAGTGATAGTGAAGATCGACTCGGTCCGAGAACCTAAGTTTAGTTAAAGAAGTGTCATTACAATTTGGACATTTTGGTTTAGTGACCTTGGTTTACAGCCATAACAATGAATAATTTGTGGTTCGAGCAATTTAGAGTGACCAGTTTTGTTGCAATTACAACACTTGATTGGTGAGTTATTAAAAGTAGGTTTAGGTTTAGAGGAAGATTCCAAAGTAAGTTTCGGTTTCGAATCAGTCGAACTAGTAACAACAGTTGTAGGAGTGTTTTCGTATCTTTTCCTTAGAGCAGACACTACAGAAGCAGCAGAAAGTTTAGAGTATTTGAGTTCCGTTTAGAGGAAGTGAGGTAATCACATCAGTATCAGAAGAAGACGAGGAAGCAATACTTAAGTAGGCGAGACTAGGTTCAAGTGTGAGAAAATTTTCGTGAAGGTGGAGGTTTAAATGTTTGACAAAATACTGGTTCTGTTCAATTTGTTTGCCTAAGGCAGAAAGTTGTGCAATGCTAGAGATTGGAGTTAAGGTTAATGCATTCTGGTAAAGTGTAGAATTCGTCGTATGTAGTATAATTGTTTTGTTTCAGAGAGGGAGTTAAACGTTGAAAAAGATTATACATTACAGCAAGGTACGAGCTCATATTCAGAAGGACCCATAGTTCTTTTATTTGTCAAGTAACCTTTCATCGTAGTCGATCGGCAAGAATTCAGTTTTCAGTAAAGATACAACTTCATCCCATTTAGTTAAAGTGAATTTTCTAGATCGGTACAGTAGAAGAGCACGTCCTGTTAGCAATTCAGATATGAGCAAAAGTGTGTGTTTAGTAATCCCACGAGAAGAAGCTAGTTCATCCAAGCGAGTAAGAAAATCTAAGAGAAAACTTTTCCTTCGCCAGAGAAAGTTAAACAAGTTTAGAGATGTCTAAACGTTTAGCAAAACAAAGTGGTTCAGACATAGAAGCCACAGCAGGTGGTTTCATTTAGTTCAAGTTCATCTTCACTAGAAGAAAGTAGTGAGGAGTAGACGGATTAGAATCATTATCGGTAAGTTCGGCTACAGTAGAATCAGAAGAAGTAGTTGGTTTGAGGCTAGATGAAGGTAATTTGTTAAAAATCTGTAAATGTGACGCGGTTAAGTTTTTTGAGTTTTTGTACTACGTTTGATTTCAAAGTAGCAATGGTTAGAAGTAATGTGTTACGTTGACCTGTTTCGGTATCATTGGTAGAATTCATTAACGAGCAACGACGTTCTATATGAGAAAGTAAACTATTCAAACGAAGAAAGTCCCTTGATTTAGGATCGTTAGTAACTTATCGGTTAAACCTTCAATTTCTTCAATCATTAGAGTAACTGCAGTCAAATCATAGCAAAAGGAATAGAATGAGTAATGACAGTAAATATTTCTCCAATTCCAGTACAATAGCATTTCGTGCAAGTTTTCTCAAATTACTAGCAATAGTAGGTAAAGTAATACTTCTAGACACAATTTCATATTCTAGTTCGGTTTTATGTAAACGGTTAACATCTAGTTTGAATGAGAACATGGTTAGTGAACACTAAGAAAAGCAAGTTAAACAAGGAAAAACAAAACATAGGCACCACGTTCAGCCAAAATAATTATGTTACGGTAACTTTAATTGGTAACAAAATTTATAAAGCCAAGGCTCGGTGGTTCAGTGCTAGTAGGCATTGGGGTGGGTTAATACAGTTAAATAATTATACATAATATTAAATGACGGAATGATTCACAAAAATTACTGACCTTGTAAGCTGGTAACCACAAGCGTTAAAATTAGATAAGGAGAAACACAACACTCTTGAACGCTTAAAACCGTAATAATTATCACGTAACTTAAGTGACGCGAACTAGCATCAGGTTCGGCACAAAAATTAATTATTCATTGATCGAGAAATCCGGAAAATATCCGTTTTATTTTTAATTAGAAAATCATGTCAATGAATCGCGGTTCAAGTGAAGCAAAAAAAAATCCAACTCACTTTTTTTTTTGTGTCTATATCCTTGCAACCACGGAAACAGAAAACAAAAAAACGAAACTAAAAGCGGAAACAAGGGTTCGAGATTAACGAACGCAATACACCAATGAGAATCAAGTAGACTGCAAACGTACGCTATCCGACAGTAAAGAAAAAAAAATGAAAACAATTTATTCCATAGAATAGCGATCCTAGAAATGTGATCAAATTAATTAAGATAACGTTACAACGTGTGTGTGTGTGCGTGTGAGTGTGCGTGTGCGTAAACGTGTGCGTGAGCGTGTGCGTGTGCGTGTGCATGTGCATGTGCGTGTGCGTTCTTGTGTGATCCATGTTGCTTTAGCATTGTGAACTTTATGTCGAGAAGAAGAAGAGAAAAAACCTTCTCATTATTTGATAATTGTTTATTTTGTATTTTCCTTAGTTTTGACTCTTTATATCGTTTTAATCGAACTGAATAGACTGCTAATTGTTGCTTGAATGTGTCAAGAGTTTCAACTTCTGTTTCATTTGATTTTTGCATAATGATGTTGATGTGTTTCATTATTCTTTTATTTCTATTGCCTTCTTGAAACTGTGTGAGTCTTCCGATGTCTTTTCGAAAATTATTTATTTTGTTTTGAATTCTGTTTTCCCACTTAGGGATACCAATTGGTTTAAGTTGTGTGATTTTGTTGTATGTTCTTTGCTTATTTTGTGTGATAACTGCAACCGCTGCACTGTATATTAATAAATGAACATTTTCGAAATTTTCTGTTTCATTTATGAATGTAGGTAGCACATTATTTACCTGACTTACTATTGTGTTTGTGTTTTTCTTAAAAATTATTTTAGGTATTTTGTCTTTATTTTCCAGTTTAATGTTTTTCCATTTAATTATATTTCTTGTGATTTCATCTTCTATTTCTTGTAAGCTGGGGAATAAATTATTGTTTTCTGTGTTTGGAGGTTGAGGTTGACGTTCCGTTATTTGTGGATGTATTAGTGGGACTTCAGATTCTATATGTGTTATTATACACTACGTTTCAAATGAAATGCACCACTTAGAAATAATAATGCTATGATCTTGAAAGTATGGTAAAATAATGATTTATTAACATGTATAAGATGATGAAAGTTTGAAGGCATAATATTAACAGTTAACAAGAAAATGTTAATAGTGTGTAGAAGCGCCACGCACAGCAATGCAGGCGTTCACTCTCCGAGGCATCCTTTCTATGAGATGGTCTATGTCCTCCTGAGGCATTTCATCCCAGGCTACCTGGAGATGGTGTCGTAATTCATCCAAATTGTTTGGGGGCCTTGGTAGTTGCCTTAGTCTTCGACCCATCATGTCCCATATATGTTTAATAGGCGAAAGATCTGACGATCGCGCAGGCCACGGCAATACTGGTAGCTTCACTTGATCCAGAAACTTTCTTGTAACATGTGTGGTATGTGGTCTAGCATTATCTTGTTGCAGTATACCATTTGGCAACGTCTGCATTAACTGTACTACGACTGATCTCCAAAACATTATCAATGTAACGCTGAGCATTTAATGTGCCTAGAATGAACACAAGAGGAGATCTTCCACCAACACGTATGGCGCCCCAAACCATGACTGTGGGTCGTCTTTCAACAACCTCTAAATTTCGACGTTCTCTAAACCACCGCATCTTCTCACGACCATCGTTTCGCCACAAACAAAAATGCGATTCGTCGCTGAAGACGATGTTATCCCATTGAAGGCCCCAGTCCCGCCGCTCTTCACACCATGCCAATCTAGTAGTCTTATGCTCTTGAGTTAACTGAGGTCGTCGGTACGGACGATACGAATATAAGCCAAAAGACTTAATTCTCCTGTAGATTGTTGACATTGATAGGAGACGACCAATAGCTCCTGTCCAGTTCACCGCAACAGACATTGTTGACTGAAACCGATCTCTTGTGGCCATCCGCCTAAGAAGTCGTTCTTCACGATCATTGGTGCTGCGTGGTGGTCTTCCACTGGGACGAGGTCGTTGAATGCCTTCTCCAAACCGAGAAGACCAAATGTAGGCACCGTGGTGTGGTCTCGATTAAGTCTTCTGCCGATTTCTCGAAATGACAAACCTGCTTCTTTCATGCCGATAATTTTACCCCTGTCAAAATCTGAAACTTGGGCAAAGTTTCGTCGTTGTCTTACTCACAAAGTTCATCTTTGTTAGAACATGGAATAGATAACTATGTGAAACTTTGTCAAACGCTGCTTTTTGGTTTAAGCTAATGATTGCAATCGGGACATTTTGATGATTAACTTGTCTTATTAATTCTCTTGTACATGGATGGAGTCATACATAAATCGATTTGGTATAGAGTAGCTCTGATTTGTATGTAACATTCTGTTGATTACTCTTGTGAGCCTTAACGACAATGACTTTGCTAAAATTTTGTAATCGGTGCATATTAATGAGATTGGACGGTAGTTTTTTAACTCTAGCAGTCACCTTTTCTCGGAATTAAAGTGATAACGGCTTTCCGCGTGGAATTTCCGTTTGGACAGTTTGGACAAATTTGTATTTTATATGGTTCCAGAAGGTAACATAAAATGGCACGTTAGGCCATCAATTCCGGGAGCACTATTTTTATTTAATAACTGGAGCGCTGCTGTCAACTCCTCAACTGTAATTGGTTCCTTTAACAGCTTCTTCTCAGCATCGGGTAGAGTTGCTAGAGATTCATGTAATGGTCTGGAAGAAAATTTCGTAACTAATTTTATTTTGTGCATCTGGCGAAAGTGATTGCCAACCACTTTACAAGGAATTTGTGGATCCTCAATTGTTCTATTGTTATGTTTTAGGATGTACAAAGGCTTGAAAGAGTTTTTAATTTTTTTATCTGTAGTTGAGCGGTCAGAGTGTATAAGTTTGTCATAATTTGTGGAAGTTAGTTGATGTTGACTTATTCTTTTGTACGCATCCTTAATGGTGTTGTAGTAGGATACGCGGATTGTCTTTTCCAATGTTAAATTCACTACAAATAAGGGTTTTTAATTTGTTTTGTAAATAGCAGATATCAATAAACTTTTTCTGTCTGTTTTGCCTTTTGTACAAGATCACATCTTTAATTTTTAACTTGAAGCGTTCCCATGATACTAAGGTTTCGTCCTGCTTATCAAAATTTTAGTGTTGATAGTTTGAGGATAAAAATGTGTTCATTCTTTCGAAGAAGCTTTTGTCTTCCAATGTACGGTTATGAAATTTCCAGTGTGGTGGATGACTGATGACCCTAGTGGTTCTAATGGTAACTGATACAGCTAAGTAGTATGAGAAGGAACCATGAAGAAGCGTTGTTTTTATAGACGAAATTAGGGATTTACAACAATAAATTCTATCCAAACGAGATGAAGAAATAGGATTAGATTGTGTATAGTTGGTGAATCCTGATTTTCCTTTGTTATAAAGACGCCAGTAATCTGTAAGGTTCGCATTTTTTAAAGCGCCGGCTAAACTGTTTGAAAATATTGGATCTCTCTCACTTGAACCGCTTCGATCAATTGCTGGGTTTTCAGTACAATTCAAATCTCCCCCTAACGCTAGATTCGTGCTATTTTTTTGGGAGTCTAGGAATGTTGTTAAGGCTGACAATACCATTTCTGGTACGTGGGTATTATGAGGAAAGTACAAGTTAATAAATGTCCAGTCATGTTTATTAATCGTAGGTGTTAATTTTTGAAGGTGCGATTCTAGTAAATGTTCGTGTTTTTTTTACTAGCGCATATAAACTTCGCTTAACGCCAATTAAAGTGCCGCTGTAATTTGTGTTAAATGGATTCATAAAGAACAAGTAGGAGCTATTTTGAGGTATAGACTGTAACACAGCAATGTTAGACTCTTGCAGTAAAATTACATCAGGAGAATTGAATTCTAGGAAAGTTGTTAAATCCATGCGTTTGGTATAAGACCTTAAACTTGGCGTTAAGAGTTTTATCTTTAAGTTTAGAGCCATGTCGATTAAATTTCTGTGTTTAACGTGCTGCTAACGATTCTGTTGGAGAAACTCATCTGCCCTCTTTATCTAGATCGCTTTTAATGTAGTTGATTAAAAGCTTACACCTTTCCTTGGTAGATCTTTGCGAAAATAATGGTGTGACCAGTTCCAGTAAACCTCGAAGAGGGTTATTACTGCCCTTAACTTCATTCGAAAATCCGAAAAAGAGACGAAATCTAATATTGATTATTTTCTTAAGTCGTCATACACCTCTCCGGTCGGCGAAGGCTCAACTTACCGTTTTTTTACAGTAGCCTTGGCAGTTTTATGTTTTTTGGGACGTACGAACGCTTCTGACTTATCTGTGCATCTAACGAGATTCCCACTTTCCTCTACGGGTTGTGGTTCAGTCAGCTCTACAAGATCTTCCTGGCTACCTGTTAATGTTTCGTTTCCTGTTATTGTAGCCATTATGTTAACAGCGGTATCTGTAGGAGGATGAGGTTGTTTGTTTGCATCCAGTTCACTGTTATGAAGCACAGCTGCGCTTACACTTTCTATTTTTGTGCATTTGTAGCATCTAATTTTGTCATCTAACAGAAATATTCGGTATTCTTCATCTTCATAAACAATTACTGCTGATGGTGGTACGTTGTTGTCACTTGCAGGATGGTTATCTACAAAAACCTGTCGCCTGTACACGTGAGAATACTTTTCTAGGCCAATACCTGCTCCAATAAACGATAATGGTGAAAGCAATCTCAGGCCTATGTTTTTTAATTCTTGATCAACCACACTATGGGGACACAAGGGGGTACGTTCGATAGGACAATCCTTTTTGCCGGTAGTATTAATTTACGAACAGGTACAAATATTTGATTTATGTTAATTCCACCTTCCTCTTCAACGAATTTATGGATTAATTCTTTAGATGAGAGATGAATGCAAACGCGATTGTTACTCATTCTCGATGCAAAGAGAATATGCTTAGGTCTGATAATTTTGCCTGTATTCATAACATAACCTCATTCCATCACTTGCTTGTGTGTGTGTGTGTGTGTGTGTATGTGTGTGTGTGTGTGTGTGTGTGTGTGTGTGTGTGTGTGTGTGTGTGTGTGTGTGTGTGTGTGTGTGTGTGTGTGTGTGTGTGTGTGTGTGTGTGTGAGAGAGCGTGCGGGCGTGCATGCATGCGTGGGGAGGGGATGTATGATAATACCCCCAATAACTCCAGAATGAAAACACGTACGTGCTTAACATTTTGTATTTAAACTTGTTTTCATATCATTTAGATTTTGGGAGAAATTCAGGGGCGAAGAGGGGGGTTTTATTAGGAGCTGTTTTTGATTTTTATCAAATATTTTTGAAAGAGATGTATATTTCAAAGATATAAAAATACCAATATATAGACCTTAGTCATGTAGATTAGTTAAGTTTTATGCAATTAATTAACGGCAAAAAATTCCCAAGGTGCAGTTTAAGCATTGGTTCAAATTTTTTCAATATCTGAATAATGATTAATTTTATAAGAAAATGTGTATATATTTTTTAAAGAAAATTTAATTGTACATAACTTTTCTTCATAAAGTTTTTTAATACAAAGCGAAATAAGTGTAAAAATTAAATAAATATGATTGAAAATGCATAATCCGTTTCCTGGATATTTTTATAGAAGCGGACGGCTTTGGAACGTCTATTTGGACATAGATTGTTTTTGTTGTTACAACTTATTACAAAAGAGGTTGCATAATTATCCTAAAAAAATTATTATTATAGCTATTTTTGTATGAAGTACCTAAAAAACCTGTTTTAGGCACGTGTTATAAACAATATTTTTTTGTTTAAGCTCTCTTAAATTTTCCTAGAATACCTAATTTATCAATTTTATTCGATTGAAAGCACTGGGTGCTTGATACAAAAATACCTATTTCCAAGAGAAGGTCTAGAATCTTGTACCAGTATAGCAACGACTTTCATTTAATTTTATTTATCAGTTCTGTCATTTAAATTTGTCAAAAAACTACTTTCAAAAAATTCTCCAAAATCCGCAAGTATTGCGGAAAAGGTGAAAGAAATCGTCTTGGAGTTACTACCTGTAAAATCTAGGGCCCTCTATCATAAAGTACGATACTTTCAACAGCTGGAAAGAAATTAAGAGCTTAGCTGTTATAAATTAAGATGTGCTACTCAATTATTAGCACGAAAAAGTAAGTAATAGTATACCTAAGCTATGTTTTCCTACATTGATGTCTTTCAATTACTAATTACTTACCCTTTTATAGTTGCAAATGTTGAAACCGTCGACAGTTGGGTCGAAATATTCGACAAAGAAAATATTAATATTGACAAATTTCCAATAGTTATCGCTTTTCTGAAGAGGAATTCGGTGGGTTACGCGCCTATAAAATCCAAAGTGCTTTTAAGAGTTGAGATCGATAAGTTTCTGGCAAGTGCTCTTATCAGTAACTGATGATATTATATCGGCAATTGACAACAACAAAGGTACTTCTGTATTATAAGTGTTTTGTAACTGTGGTTTCCTATTAGCGGAGTTGATCGGCCTATTTCCACAGTTTATGCTTTTTGAGCGCGACGTTTCGGAAGCGTACTCTGCCTCCGTCATCAGGCTTAGTCCTGAGAAGGACTGTTTTCGCACTTGAGTCGAATTCATATGTTATATATAATTTTTTCCCAAGCACTTGACTACTCTTAGATTCGAACCTGGCACCTTTCACTTACTAGTCTGACACCTTTACCACTGGGCCACGAGTAATCCAATATATATATTTTAAGACTTTATATATATATATATATATATATATATATATATATATATATATATATATATATATATATATATATAAACTTTTCGTGGTTGCGCAGAAGTTTATTGCGCATGTTGCGCATAACTTCTTGCGCAGGTGTATTGCGCTTAAGCTCTTCGCGCATTATTGGAATATGGGTTTCATTTCTACACTAGCTTGGCTTATTGGATTTCTGCTAGTGCGATGTATGTGGCTTCTTTGAGTTTTCGACGAGTTGTGTTCTCGTCCTTTGCCACTATCTGTATGTTATCCCATTGGATGTGGTGGTCTTCGTTCCAGACATGTTCGGCGATTCTTGATCTTTCTATTTCGCCCTTGCGGACGTCGTTCTTGTGTTCCTGTGTTCTCACTTTGAGTGGTCTACTGCTCTCTCCTTTGTATGCTCTGCCGCATTCGCATGGTAGGTGATATACACAATTGTTGGAATTCTGATCTTCATTGTATGGTTTGGTTTTGGTTAGTATTCCCTTGATCGTTCTGGTCGATTTGAAGACAGTGCGTATCTTGTATTATTTGCTACAAAGGTACTATTTCAGTATTATTAGATTTCTCCAAAGCATTTGACACCGTGTATCATGAATTATTATTAGCAATTCTAAATTTTATTGGTTTTGATAGACCTTCAATTTTGTTGATGTCTAATTACCTAATTGGACGGTGTCAAAAAGTTCGTCATGGAAACACGTACTCAGATTTAAAAGAAACCACCTGTGGGATACCATAAGGCTCAATATTAGGTCCACTTTTGTTTTCAATCTACTCATCCAACATCATAAATAAACTAAAATTTTGTAATTATCATCTTTATGCCGACGACACGCAGCTGTATTACTCATTCCATAAAACCGAATAACAAAGAGCAACTAGCGAAATTAATCGAGATTTAAATAACTTTGTCATTTGTGCTGCAGAACATTCCTTATTTGTAAACTTAAGCAAGTCCAAGCTAATGTTGTTGTTTGATTGATGTCAATTTAAAATTTGAACAACATATTAAAAACTGTATTCAAAAGGCATTTTCAAATTTACGCTACATATACAGTATTAAAAATAGTTTATCGTTTAGTTCGAAGATTATGTGCAAATTTCTGGTGACGTCACATTTCACGTACTGTAGTTCTGTTTATGGGTCATGCCTTTCTAGAGAATACATGCGCAAAATAAAAGTTTTATTTTTTGATGTAAAAAATACCAACATACCGAGTTAGGAAAAAGCACCGTAACGCTTAAATATCCACAAAATCGCCAAAGTTATGATTACAAACTTCAGCATTTGGGGGTTTCGGGGCGTGCAGGATTGGAAAATGATATCGGCACTGTTGCCAGATTTCCTAATTTTGCACTACACGTAGTCTTTTTGTCATTTTATCTCTACTAGTTGCCGAGATAAGACAACACCGCGTTTTCAGTAACAAGTACCGAAACGCTTAAATATCTGCAAAACCGCTAAAGCTATAATAACAAAATTCGGCATTTGTGGGTTTCTAGGTATGCGGAATTGCACTGTTGCCAGATTTCCCAGTTTTGCTATACACGTGGTCGTTTTGTTATCTTAAATGGAATGTCCCATTTATTTTTATTGAAATAAATGACTTGAGTTATCAAGGTTATTTTTTTATTTGTGATTGGCCACTTTCCTTTGCACTTTAACTAATAACAATAATGCTAAGATAAGAAGGAGATTAAAAGCCAATGGACTAAAACAACAATAACTTAATTAATTAATTAACAATAGAATTAACAATTAACGACACTAACGTTTAATTAAATGCTCAAAGTGGGCTCCATTACTTGCCAGACAGTATCCAAGTCGATCATAAAATTCTCGCAACGTGTTACTCAACATATCCTGTGTTATAAGTACAATTTCGATGCGGATTCTTTCGCAGAGTTCGTTCAAATTTTCTGGACGATTTCTGTAGATACGGTTTTTCAAATGACCCCACAAGAAGAAGTCCAGTGGAGTCAAATCAGGGGATTGGGGTGGCCATTCTAATGCTCCACGTCTTACAATCAGCCTTCCTGGGAGTTGGTTGTTTAGAAATTGGATGGCTTCTCTTGAATAATGGGGCGGAGCACCATCATGTTGGTACCAGATTTCACCTATATTTATATTTTGTTGAATGGTAGGAACTATACTTTCTCTAAGGAGCTCCAAACACTTTCGCCCTGTTAATGTACCTTCTATAAAGGTCCGATAATATTGTTTCCCAATATTCCTGTCCAGACGTTAACTTTCTCAGGATATTGGATATGAAGTTCTTCCATCCAATGGGGATTATCTCTAGACCAAATTTTGCAATTGCGCCTATTAACTTGGCCGTTCAAGCAAAAAGATGCTTCGTCACTGAATACAATTTTGTGCGCAAAATAAGGATCTTGGTTGATATTTTCCATCATGATTTCGGCGAATTCATTGCGGCGATCAGGATCATCCTCTAAAAGCTCTTGAGTGTAATAGATCTTGTACGACTTTAATTTATTTTCCTTCAAAATAGTCCTTACAGAGTTGTGACAGATTTCGGTATTTATAGCTAACTGGTTGGTGCTTACTTTTAGGTTTTCCTCTATTTGTAATAAAACGTTTAATTATTTTCATCACTTGTAGCAGTTCTTGGGCGTCCGGTTTTAGGTAAACATTTTATGGACCCTGTTTCCTCGTAACGTCTACAAGTTCTGTGTACGTGTGTACTTTTTATGGGTTTACTAGGATAACAATCATTAAACAAGTTGCAGACTTCTTGATATGTCCTTGTTTTATTTCCATATCCACGAAAAATCAAAATATCAATACGTTGGGTTTCTGGTAGAACAAAAGCCATTATCAAATTATAATTTTGTAATCGATGCAATATTCAGCGGCTACCCTGACAATGATGTGTTTAATTTGTCATTGTTGTAACATGGCGACGGCTAGAGTGTTGAAAACAATTGAAGCAGTGCTTACTTATTCCTAGGGTATTCATATTTTCGGGCATCTCCGATAAATTTAATGCATGCTCATTCTAAAATAAGTAACTATCCCATAATATTTCTCACTAGCATCTAATAGTATAAACAGAATTTTGAGAATTTGGGATCTTCCATTTAAGATAACAAAAAGACTAAGTATTGAGATCTTAATAAGTTTGAGACGCCCAATTGATTGCAATAAAAATAAATAGAGCATTCTATTTAAGAAAACAAAATGACTACGTGTAGCGCAAAACTGGGAAATCTGGCAACAGTGCCGATATAATTTTCTAATTCCGCATGCCTAGGAACCCCCAAATGCCGTATTTTGTAATCGTAACTTTAGCGGTTTTGCAGATATTCAAGCGTTCCGGTACTTTTTACTGAAAATAGGGTGTCGTCATATCTCAGCAACTAGTAGATCTAAAAGTTTGAAAATCTGAGATCTTACTAAGTTTGAGACGCCCAATTGATTGCAATAAAAATAAATAGGGCATTCTATTTAAGATAACAAAACGACTACTACGTGTATCGCAAAGCTGGGAAATCTGGCAACAGTGCCGATATCATTTTCCAATTCCGCGCGTCGAAACCCCTAAATTCCGAATTTTGTAATCGTAACTTTCGCGATTTTGTAGATATTTAAGCGTTCCGGTACTTTTTCCTAACCCTGTATATCAGGCAAGCTTAAAATTGTTCAGTGGCTAAAAAGTCTTTAAACGGTCATTTAGTTACAACATTTGCGTCATATACAACTATTACCACCGGATATAAAATCATTATCATTATCCAAATTTAAGATTGCAGTCAATAAATTACTATTATTTTGATCAATTTTTCATGTACGTTATAATCTCAACAGCATATTCAATATTGGTTTTCGTTTGTTACTTTTCCGATGCTTTGCTTTAGTGTTGTACGATTAGCCCTAATGCATATGCAGTTCAGGGTTAAGTGGTAGAGCACAGAGAAAGAACTTTCGTTCTCTCTTTATGAACTGCGCCTTTGGACATAAGGGTACATTTTCATTTTATTGTATTCATTGTTTATTTTCATTCTTCTCTCTTTTAAATTTATTATTATTATTACATTTAATTTCATTTGTACCCTTTGAACCCAATAAAGACATTATTATTATTATTATTATTATGAAAGATTTTTGTTTGTTAAGGTTAGCACGTGATGATTACTTTTAAAGGAGGACTCAATTTTACTTTAATTATTAGGTCGCTGTTATTATCGGAGCATGCAGAAGAGAAGAATTGCACATATTGTCGAAAAATACAGTAGCTGTATATTAGTTACTCTTGCTGATTTGAAGACAAATATTAAAAGAACGTTTCCGGTTGTTGGTGAGGAGAAAATTGTTAACCCTACGGAGGTTTATTGGAAATATGTTCGTCTTCGGCCTAATAATGTACCACACGACTATTTATTTGTCTCATACCGAAAAGGCAAATGCACTGTGCAACGCGTCGGCATCCATCCATTCGGGAAAATGCCCACGACCGTGGCTGAATTTTTAAAGCTACCGAATCCAAAGGACTACACAGGTCATAGTTTTAGACGTAGCTCTGCTACTCTGGCTGCAGATGCTGATACGGATTTGATATCGCTGAAACGCCTATGAGCTTGGAGGCAATATAACCTTTATCTTATTCTAAACAACAATGTTATTCCAGTCGTCTAAAGTGGCCGAATCTTACATAGAAGAGTCGATTGAAAAAAAGAAAAAAGTTTGCAAACTTCTACTTGGCAAAAAGGAAATAGTACCGACTTTCACGGATATATATATATATATATATATATATATATATATATATATATATATATATATATACAGGGTAAGTCAGTTTTTGTGACAAACTTTAACAGGAGATAGAACACATGTTTCTAAAAGAAAAGTTCCTATAAACATATGTCGTAGAAGGCTTTGTTTCGAGATACAGGGTGTGTTTTTTTTCTCAAATTTTCATTATAACTCATAAACGGATGCTTAGATTTTTTCATGTTGGGGATAATGTCTATTAATTAAGGCATAAAACAAGCGATAAGAATGTTCACAAACTTGCACAGTGGCGGAGTGGATTGGGTGCTCAACCCTTTCATAAACAGAACTTCTACGCCAATGACTATTTTTAAAAAACTGTTATTTTCATTATCTACATACGGTTTAACAAAAATAATGTACCTTCTTCTGTTTCGAAATTCCTGTGCGTTTCCAGTTATTTTGATTTTTAGTGTTTGATGTGGTACTAGTTCTATTGTACGTCGCTGTAATATGTGTATTGAAAAGAACGGTTTACATTTTGAACAAAGTGTCTAATTTTATTATACTAGTGTTATTGTTATTTATTTATAAATCGTTATTGCTAAGAATTCTTATTAATTTCACAATTATTAATTAAGTATTGTTACAATAATAAATAAGGATTGTTAAAATTAGTGTACTAAACAGAATTCAATTTACAAAAGTCTTGTATTTGAGTATGGCTAGATACAGTGGCGGCTCCTTAATGAGAGCAAGTGAGCAGCGGTCTATAACTTATTAGAATCTCACTTAAAACTACATACATGTTACGCTGAAGTTGATACTTATTATCGAAACGTATTGCGTAAAATTTTATGATTTCTTTTTAGTACGTGCGATAATAATAATGGATTATTAAAGATAACCTACCAATTCAATGTCAAATGTATTTGATTATACAGAACGATCGTTAGGAAAATGGCTCTAAAGTTCTTATTATATCTTTAAAAAACTGTTATATGTCAATATTCAGATAGACGCACATTACTTACTACTTAGTACGAATAATAACTAATGGAATCAAAATAACTCGGAAACGCACATGAATTCGAAACAGAAAAGGTACTTGATATTTGTAAGACTGTATCGTAGATATGAAAAGGTAAAGTTTTTATAGTCTTGGTAGAAGATTTGTTTAGAATGGCAGCTTAGCACTACTCGCCACTGGCAAGTTTAAATTCTGAACGCTGCATGCGCAAAAAGACATTATTCGTAACGATGAAAAAACAAAACATTTTTTAAAAGTATCTGAATTTGAGAAATAATATCCCCCTGTAATTGGAGAACTTCTAAATATGTTCTGGATCAATTTTCTTATTGAATGCTATTACCGTAAAGAGTTAAAAACTACTAATATATATTATATATATATATATATATATATATATATATATATATATATATATATATAGTGACTACAGAGTAAGGAGTTAAAAAAACTATATATGAACCATAATATTTACTTAGTGAACATTTCTAACCAAGACGTTCTATGAGCAATAAACAGCGCACATGTGAAAATATTCATAAAAATTAAGTTAAGCTGCTGTTTGCTGTAAACCGCATACTTCTTAGAAATAAAATTTTGCAATCCGGAAAGATTTATGCTCATTTTGTAGAACATTATGACAAAACACAGTAGCACACAAACATGTTGACGCTGATGTTGAGCTTAGCTATCGAAACGCTTTCGGTGTTTTTATGTTTTGTGGTACGTGGCGTTGTTTATTACAGTCCTGCCACAGTTCCAGTGTTCCAGATTTTTCATTATACACGACGATAAAGGAAAATTACAAAGATCTTTTATCGTCTAAAAAGCTAGGTCGAAAAGATGAGTTGCTGACTACTGTGCAGGGTGAATGGTGAGTCGGTACATGGAATGTTGCAGGCATATATGGTAAAGAATTTGAAATTGCGAATGACGAAAGGCAATATTCTGTGTGTATCGGAGACAGTGGAAAGGAAAGGATGCTGTGAAGATAGAGAATGGCAGCTTAGCACTATGGCCAGGGTTAAGACTGAAGTGCATGGCGCAAAAGGAGTTGGAGTGATCTTAAGTGAAAGAACAAAAATGTGTTAAACAGTACGAATTGGTATCCTGGGTAATGTGGGTTAGAATGAAAGTGGAGTTCGGACAATTTTTCTTATTGGCTATGTACCGGTGAACAGTAAGAAACACAATCGTATACGATGGTGAATGATGTAAAAATGTTGAACATATGTAAGCCAAATAAAGGAGTGCTACAGAGAGAGGTACAGAGAGACATACTGAACGAGTTCTAGGAAAGTTCGGAGACTAAAAGTCAATGAGGATGGAGAACGGCTGGGAACATCTAAGGTAGAAGCCAGTTTGTATCTAATACGTATTTAAACATAAAATGTGCATATGCATACATGACAAAGAGACAGATCTAAAAGTCTGATAGTGTTTGACGAACGACTTGAAACCTGGTGAGAGACAAAATTAATGCGCGGATCGGTGTGGATCGGGCCACTTTTGGTTGTATCGAGAGTGTTTAGGCAAATGGCTGGAAGGAAAGAAAGTAGTTCGAACGTCCAGAATTAGAACAAACTAATAGATAATGGTGCGAAAAGAAGTTGAATATGAATGAAACAGTGTGGAACGAACAAATGAAAGACTCTGACGTTGAAAGTGCATGGATAGCTTGAAACACTGTGTTGTCAATTGTTCCGAGCAGATATGGTAAGAGAGACTGTGGTGGACAGAAAAAATGTACTTGTGAATGAATCGGTAAAAGGCAGTATGTAACAAAAAGATGCGTACATGTTTACGATTGCTCAAAAATATGTGTTTTGAATACTTTATAAGCAAGATGACAAGGCTGTGTTGTCACCGTGGTTGTTTAATGTATACATGGATAAATGTTAGGCAAGCAGTACGATACAAATAGTGTAATGGTTGGTGACGTAAATGTAGAGTTCTGGTGTATGCAGATGACACAGTCTCATTAATTGTCAGTTCGGATGAGGTAAAACTGCTCTTAGGAAATTTCAGTCGTAGAGAATAGACCTAAAGGTAAATGACAAAACTAAAACTGTGGTGTTCAATCGGGAAGGTGAAAAGGTCTAGAACAAGTGGACGAGTTGGAATATCTGGGAAGGTTTACTTCAGGTAAATGCATGGAAAGATTGGACGAAGAGCCAATGCTGGAAGGAAAGTGATTATATGTCGACGATAATGAGAAACAAACATGAGCCTAGCTGCGAAACGAGCAATCTATATGGATATGTCAAAAACACAAGAGAAAAATTAATGCAGTGTCTAAGAATTCTGAGAAGCACCTGTGGTAAAACGAAATAAGATAGAGAATGAGTGTATAATGAAGGAGTGTGGCGAAAAAGACGATGATGGTTAGAATTAAAGTAGTACATTAGGTTGGTTTAGCCACATTGACAGAATGTACAGAAGATAACAAAAATATATGTAGATTAGAGGCCAGGCCTGGTACGTAAACTTGCGTGTAGTAGAATGTATGATAAAGAAGAATATAGTTTTAAAAATAAACGGGCATGTTAGAGACAATGTATGAATCTTAAGCTAGGTATAGAGATAAAATCTGGAGAAATATTGTGAATGAAAAATAAATAAGAGCAGGGATTACTCTTCGTCAGTAGCGTGAAGGTTATGTTAATAAATTACTGTTTACTATTAGCAAACGTAAACAGTTTTGTGTGAAATCGTGATAGGCAGTTGATGCACAAAATTTAAGTGGTATATCTTTAACGTAGAAATGCTATAGCCAAGCTTACGTTAAGTATAAATATAAAATTTTACGTACCTATCTTAAAACCATCGTATGCTATTAGTAGTTTTAATAAAATTATTTACCTTTTGGGTTTTTTAATAGTGTATTTTAAATTATACAATCTAAACGTATCAAACACTTACAGTTATCTTCGTCAGTAGTAATATCTATTAAAATTGTTAAAATGTTGAAAACAATTTCATCAAAGTTGAAAAATTAACATCAGCCTGCTATTAATATAACAGTTTGAGTATAAACAACTATAAATTAAATTTTAGTAAAGAATAACTAGGTTATTAAAATTAAATATTATTAAACTTTTAACTTACATACGAAGGCTAACAATGAAAAATTTGAAACACATTTACAAATTTAATCAAGTTATGATTCAAGTGTAAGTTATGAAAAACTTTTTAAAATGATAGTTCACAATATAAACTGACATCAAACGATTATTTTGTTTGATGTCATATTTATGTTATCATCAAAGTTTTCACAATTTTAGCATCATACTTATGTTTTGAATTTTTCAATTTACAAAATGTTCTTAACAATTTTAAAAGTTTTATAGATAAATTACTTTACATCAAAGTTTATAGACATAGATTATTTCGAAATGTTTAAAATACACCATTAAAAAACCCAAAAAAGATAAGTATTTTGTTAGGTGTAATAATGGTGAAAGTTTACATTTTCATATATCAGTCCTTTATGGGGAGGAAACTTATCGTTCTATCAGACAATTTAAAAAATTAAGGAAACGTAAAGCATAATTATCGTCACTCACTTTTGTTATTACGATGCCGAGACCAAAAAATTATCCCAAAGTTTATCTACATTAAAAGAAACTTTAATAACAAACAAGCTAATAATATTTACAGAAGAACTGAAAATGCAAATACATATTACTAGGAAGTTATTGGATAACACCGATAAAAATCTTTCATATTTACATTTAAAAATTTCATCTATATTAAATAGAGAAAGGATAAAATTGATTGTATAACGTTTAAAATCTATGGAAATAAGTTTTGACATCTCATGTCAACGTCAAAAAGAAAAATTTAATAAATTATTTAAACAACACAATAATAGACCATCTACTGATTATAAAAAAATAGTTATAACCCTTTCTGATAGTGTTTCAGATTACGCTATTGAAGCGCTTTCTAAAGGAGGACATTTTGCGATAACACCTTTAACACCGATAATACCTTTTGAAGATATAATTTCCAATATCGAGAACTCCATTAAATCATTACCTTTTGATGCTACTAATGAAGTTAGATATAACACCGTTAACATATTACGTAAAACAAAACCTCCAAAGAGCAACTTATCCTTTCGTCAACGACGTGCTTTACTTGATCTTAAACGCACTGAAAATATAATAATATTAAAATCAGATAAAGGTAATGCAACAGTTATATTAAATATGAACGATTATAACGTTTAAATAGAATAATTGTTGGAACCAGAGGGTGTTCTGATTTGTAATTTTCAAGACAGTTTAACAATATTTAATTTTTAATGACCTAGTTAGTATTTACTAAAATTTAATTCTATGTTGGCTTTATACGTTTCTCAAACTGCAATATTAATAGCAGGCTGATGTTTTAATTTTTCAACTTTGACAATTTGTTTTTAACATCTTTTACAACTTTAATAGATAAGAAAAATCGTAATTACCTATTTTCTTATTATCATGGTTAAAAAAAATCAAAAACAACAATAAAAACATGTTTTGATAGTATTTAAAAACATTAGCAGAAATAATTCTTTATTGCTTTATTACTAAACGTGATATCGCGATTAAGTACAAAAACATTTATTATTTGTTAAGAAATCTAAAGATATAAGGGTAATAAACTCTTTATTGATGCATTGGAGGGGAATTTTTATTTTTTATAATTAAAAAAATCAATATTGCGGATCTGAGTTTTTAGACACTTTGCCTGGTTAAAGAAATACACAGTACATACTTACATGATGAAAAATCTTAAAACAGTAGTTTCACTTAATTCCTTCTTAAATTAAAGAATAAAAATTACAAATATTTCACCCCTTCTGTCCCTAAACACTAATCAATATATAAAGGCTTTCTCGAAGATCCTCAAGAATATTACTTTTAGAACTTAAAGAGCTTAATTTTTTTGAAGTTGCTAATTCAACTGACTAATAATTACTGAACTTAAATCGCACGCTATATTTAGTGGAGTGTTTTTAGAGATAATCAGATTCTTTTGTTTGTTTTTTAAAATAACAGACTTTCACCTTGTTCCTCCTCGGTTCCTGATCATTAAAGGAAGGCCAGTATTTTACTTACCGACGTCTTTTACTTAACCAACGTAAAATTGTATACAGAGTGTTATTTAATAAGTGTCCGATATTTTACAGGAGGATTCCTCAGTTATTTTTAAGAAAAAAAGTTTATATAAGCATGGGTCTACAAGGCCTTCATTTTTGAGATACAGGGTGTTAAATATTTATTTTCATTTTTGTATTTCCTAAATAATTTTGAAATGTTTAATTTTTTTAATCAATATCTGAATATCAAACATTTTAGCGCAAATTTATAAATAACAATAAGCAAGATAAAAACTAAAGCAAAATCACAATAAATGTTGGAAATTTCCTCCTCCTGCCTGTATTCACGCTTACTTGATACTTTTCTTTTCAAAGAGTGCGCGAATTAACGACAAGAAGCTTGGATGCATTGATTTATTTAAATCAAAATATCACGAAAACAGTTGCTCGCAGCGACCTTCGACAAGAATACCTGTTTTACGTACTAAAAAATAAGATACAAACGTGCACAAAAAGTTGTGACTCTGCAAAAGAGAAAAGTATCTATAGGTAGCGCCCCCTACAATTAAGAGCAAAACTAACCTCAAATTTGAATTTTTCATGTTAAAAAACTCCCCAGTACCAATTTTTGTTAAAATATTGGGATTATTTCAAAAATTATTTAGGAAAAACAAAAATGCAAATAAATCTTTAACACCCTGTATCTCAAAAATGAAGGCCTTACAGACCCATGATTATATGAACCTTCTTCCTTAACAATAACTGTGGAATCCTCCTGTAAAATATCGGACACTTACTAAATAACACCCAGTACACTACCTATATTTCACAACAATAAGAAAAAAAAGTTGGACATTTCTATTTAAACGGTCACTTTTGACTTTTTCTTTATTTAGTAGAAATTAAATAATTTCAATTGTGGTAAATTTAATACAATCGTGCAAAAAACAGTATGAGCATCACGAACATTAAGAGTTGTACCGGTCTCCGGCCAAATTGAAGGTTTTGCTATTGCTCAGCCTCCAAACAAGGTCGTGGACCGTCCCTTACTGTTCTTAATACTCAATAGACTATTATAATAAGCTCATCACGTAAATATGCAACATTTTAAAAGCAAAAACAATAATCTATGTCACACAGACGTTTAAAACTTCTGGACAGACAGAGATTAGTACACACTTACATGCTAACCTAAAATTAAAGAAATGAAATAATTTTAAATAATTTATTTTAGTATAATTAGCAACCCCTTTCATACGTTCATAACGAAAACTGGCAACATTGTAAAAACAAAATCTATGTCAGAATGATGTTTAAAACTTCATGCCAGATAGACATCAATAATACGTGTTAACTTAAAAAAATTCTAAAGCCACCCGCTTCTATGATATATCGATGATACATTTTAACCATTTTCATTCATATTTAATTATTTATTAAACTTACATTATATTATGTTAAGAAACTTTATAAAGAAAAGCTTTGTAAAATTAAATTTTCTTTAAAAAATGTCTGCACTTTATCTAAAATGAAATGTTATTAAATAACACTTAAATTGTACCTTAGAATTTTTGCCGCTAAATTATGCGCCGCATTAAAAATTGCATAGAACATAGTTTATCGATATGTTTAAGGTCTATGTCTAGGTATTTTATATCTTTGAATTATGCAGCTGTTTTAGAAATATTTGATAAAACCAATAAGTGACCTTCAATAAATCTTTACACACTCGCACGCACGCAGGCACGCGCGACACACACACACACACACACACACACACACAGACATACAACACACACACACACACACACACACACACACACACACACACACACACACACACACACACACACACACACACAGACACAGACACAGACACAGACACAGACACAGACACAGACACAGACACAGACACAGACACAGACACAGACACAGACACAGACACAGACACAGACACAGACACAGACACAGACACAGACACAGACACAGACACAGACACAGACACAGACACAGACACAGACACAGACACAGACACAGACACAGACACAGACACAGACAGGCACAGGCACAGGCACAGCACAGACACACACACACACACACACACACACACACACACACACACACACACACACACACACACACACACACACACACACACACACACACACACACACACACACACACACACACACACACACACACACACACACAGACACAGACACAGACACAGACACAGACACAGACACAGACACAGACACAGACACAGACACAGACACAGACACAGACACAGACACAGACACAGACACAGACACAGACACAGACACAGACACAGACACAGACACAGACACGCACACGACACACGCTCACACACAGACACACACACACACACACACATCACACACACACACACACACACACACACACACACACACACACACACACACACACACAGACACAGACACAGACACAGGCACAGACACAGACACAGACACAGACACAGACACAGACACAGACACGTACAGATACAGACACAGACACAGACACACACACACGCACACACGCGCGCACGACACACGCGCACACGCACACACGCGCACACGCACACACGCGCACACACAGAGACGCACAGACGCACACATGCACACACACACAATTTTTGCCGCTAAATTATATGCCGTATTAAAAATTGCATAGAACGTAATTTAGCGATATGTCTAAGGTCTATGTCTAGGTATTTTTATATCTTTGAAATATGCAGCCGTTTTAGAAATATTTGATAAAACCAACAAGTGACCTTAAATAAATCTTCACACACACGCACGCACGCATGCACGCACGCGCACACACACAGACACACACACGAACACACACAGACACACACGCACTCACACACAAGCGCGTAGACACAGACACACACACACACACACACACACACACACTTACACACACACACACACCATACACACACACACACAACACAAAAACACACACACACACACACACACACACACAGACACAGGCGCAGACGCAGACGCAGACGCAGACGCAGACGCAGACGCAGTCCCAGACGCAGACGCAGACGCAGACGCAGACGCAGACGCAGACGCAGACGCAGACGCAGACCCAGACGCAGACGCAGACGCAGACGCAGGCGCAGACGCAGACGCAGACGCAGACGCAGACGCAGACGCAGACGCAGACACAGACACAGACACGTACAGATACAGACACAGACACAGACACGCGCACCCGCACACACGCGCACACGCGCACACACGCACGCGCACGCACACACACAGAGACGCATAGACGCACACACGCACACCCGCACACACCACACACGCACACGCACAATTTTTCCGCTAAATTATGCGCCGTATTAAAAACTGCATAGAACATAATTTATCGATATGTCTAAGGTCTATGTCTAGGTATCTTTATATCTTTGAAATATGCAGCTGTTTTAGAAATATTTGATAAAACCAATAAGTGACCTTAAATAAATCTTCACACACACGCATGCACGCACGCACGCACGCAACGCGCGCACACACACACGTACACACACAGACATACACACACAGACATACACACACAAGCGCAGACACAGACACACACACACACACACACACACATACACACACACATAAACACACACACACACACACCCACACACACACACACACACACACACACACACAACACAAACACACACACACAAAAACACACACACACACACACACACACACACACAAGACACACACACACACACACACACACACACACACACACACACACACACACAACACACGACACACACAGCGCAGACGCAGACGCAGACCAGACGCAGACAGCAGACGCAGACGCAGACGCAGACGCATACACAGACACAGACACAGACACGTACAGATACAGACACTGACACAGACACAGACACAGACACAGACACAGACACAGACAAAGATACACGCGCACACGCACACACGCGCACGCACACACGCGCACACGCGCACAGCGCACGCGCGCACGCACTCACACAGAGACGCACAGACGTACACACGCACACTCCCACGCACACACGCACACACGCACACACGCACACACGCACACGCACACACGCACACGCGCACACATGCACTCGCACACACAATTTTTGCCGCTAAATTATGCGCCGTATAAAAAATTGTAATAGAACATAATTTATCGATATGTCTAAGGTCTATGTCTAGGTATTTTATATCTTTGAAATATGCAGCTGTTTTAGAAATATTTGATGAAAACCAATAAGTGACCTTAAATAAATCTTCACACACACGCACGCATGCACGCACGCACACACCCACACACACACGTACACACACAGACATACACACACACACACACACACACACACACAAGCGCAGACACAGACACACACACACACACACACACAGACACACACACACACACACACACACACACACACACACACACACCATACACACACACAAAACACACACACACACACACACACACACACACACACAAAACAAACACACAAACACAAAACATACAATACAAACACACACACACACACACGCACACACGCCACGCACACCACACACGCACACACGACACACACCACACGCACACACACACACAGAGACGCACAGACACACACACAGCACACACACACACACACACACGACACACACACACACACAACACAGACACACACACACACACATACACACAAACACACACACACACACACACACACACACACACACACACACACACACACACACACACACACACACACACACACAGACACAGACACAGACACAGACACATATTCAGACACACAGACACAGACACAGACACAGACACAGACACAGACACAGACATAGACAAAGACACAGACACAGACACAGACACAGACACCCACACGCACACACACACACACACACACTCACACACACTCACACATAGACACACAGACACAAGCACACACACACACACACACACACACACACACACACACACACACAACACACACAGACACAGACACAGACACAGACACAGACACAGACACGTACAGATACAGACACAGACACAGACACCGACACACACACACACGTACACACGCGCGCACGCACACGCGCACACACGCCACGCGCCGCACACACACAGAGACACAGACGCACACACACACTCGCACACACGACACGGACACACGACACACACACACAACACACACACACACTACAACACACACACACACACAACACATACACACACACACACACACACACACACACACACACACACACACACACACACACACACACACACACACACATACACAGACACAGACACAGACACAGACACAGACACAGACACAGACACAGACACAGACACAGACACAGACAAGAATGACAAGACACAAGACACAGACAAGACAGAACAGAACACAGCAGACACAGCATGTACCACATCAGCACACGACACCAGACAAGACACGACAGACTACAGGGCATACACACACACAAGCATCAAACATCAGACCAAACACAGACGTTAACACAGACACAGTGACAGACAGACCACGGAACAGAACAGCAGACACAGACACGACACAGCACACACGACACAGCCACGACACATGACGCACTACCGAACAGCAACACAACAGAAAACGCAGCACAGAACAGACACCGCACAAACACACGCACACAACACACAGCAACGAACACAGAACACAACACACGACACACAACACACAACACAACACACAAACAACACACACACACACATGACACACACACAACACACGACACACACACACACACACACACAGACACAGACACAGACACAGACACTATTAGACACAGACACAGACACAGACACAGACACAGACACAGACACAGACACGAACAAGAGCAAGACACAGACACAGACACAGACACAGACACCACTGACCCACACACACAACGACACACACACAACAATCACACAAGACACACAGACACATAGCACACACACAGCACACACACACACACACACACACAACACACACAACACACATCACACACACACACAACACACACAGACACAGACACAGTCACAGACACAGACACAGACACAGACACGACAGATACAGACACAGACACACACGACACACGCACAACACACGACACACCGACACGCCACGACACGCACACTACACAGCACACACTAACATACTAGAGAACAGACTCACACCGACACTGACAATCACTAGACACACTGACACTACATCATCAGCACAAGACACACACATTCAGCACGAAACATACACTAGCACACACACACACAACACACAACACTACGCAGCAGCCATTCACCACACGACACCACGACAACACGCACAGCACTTTGACACACACCACACACGACGATGACACAGTACACAGACAATATGAAACAGTACAGAACCACAGCAAGACACACAGACACGAGATATCAGACACAACAGCACAAGCACAGCACGACACAAACACACACACACACACACACACACACACACACACACACAGACTACAACACAGACACTACACAAACAACACAACACAAACTACACACACAGCACAGTACAGACACAGACACAGATACAGACACAGACACAGAACAAACAGACACAGACACAGACACAGACACAGACACAGACACAGACACAGACACAGACACAGACACAGACACAGACACAGACACAGAAACAGACACAGACACAGACACAGACACAGACACAGACACAGACACAGACACAGACACAGACACAGACACAGACACAGACACAAGACACACAGACACAGACAAGACACAGACACACAGACACACAGACACACAGACACACAGACACACAGACACACAGACACACAGACACACAGACACACAGACACACAGACACACAGACACACAGACACACAGACACACAGACACAACAGACACACAGACACACAGACACACAGACACACACACAGACACACAGACACACAGACACACAGACACACAGACACACAGACACACAGACACACAGACACACAGACACACAGACACACAGACACACAGACACAGACACACAGACACACAGACACACAGACACACAGACACACAGACACACAGACACACAGACACACAGACACACAGACACACAGACACACAGACACACAGACACAGACACAGACACAGACACAGACACAGACACAGACACAGACACAGACACAGACACAGACACAGACACAGACACAGACACAGACACACACAGACACACACTGCACACACGCACACACACCACACAACACACAGCACACACGCACACACGCACACACACACACACACACACGCACACACGCACACACGCCACACACGCACACACGCACACGCACATACGCACACACGCACACACGCACACACGCACACAGCACACACGCACACGCACACACGCACACACTCATACAGGCACACACGCACACACGCACTCTTACGCGGATTGGAGGTCTTTCGAGGTCTTTGCTCCTCTGCTATGGACATGAGTTCCACCCTTAGAACATAATATATTCTCAATTCATGCATGGAACACCCCATTCTACGTGTTTTTCTTTCTTGTTTTTATCTTACACTTGCCTAACACTCAAATAAAAATTTTAGAAAATGTTTCTAATTGGTGCTAAGAGTATTTAGCCACCAATCTTTTACATTGATGCGAGATGTGGACATAACGTTTCGTAGCCGTTTGATGTACGTATTGAGTGTGTTGCGTTTCGTTAATTTGAATCAATCTTCCGTAGCGTTGTGAGGTACTTTTTTCGGGTATTTGGTTGCACTGATATGACAGGCAATGTTTGTTTGTGTAAATACTAGGTTTCTTGGAGTGTCTGTTATCTAATCTCTTTGCAGTTGTTGAAATAAGTACAAACTATTGCTAATTATAAAGGATATGAAATGACAATTTAGTAAATTAATATTATATGTTAAGAAATGAAATAATTATTATAGGCGATAGGTATAAACATACATTTAGCAGAAGACAACAGACGCCTATGTGAATTTACGTCTGGTAGGCGGTGTTATTTTATTTACAAATGATATAACTTATGTACTAAAACATAGTCGCAGTTGCATTTTTGTAAAAACTTTTACCAACAGGGCTAGTTTTAAGCCGTATATTATACATAGCAAAATTTGAATTACAATTTATAGCGTTAATATTACAACTAGATAAAGGAGTAATGAGAATACACTATAATTTATTTTCTAAGTACAGTAATCATGAACCAAGAAACTGCACATACGGAAAATAAAGAATATGTTGATAAAAACTGTAAATGATACCATTGACAAAAGCAACTTCTAAAAATAGAAGTACTTCCTAAAAAAATATACTTGAGAGATAATAACTTAATTTCTACTAAGGGATATGTTATTTTGTCAATTATCATCTTTCCGCACTGATAAAATGAAAAAATTCATAATTTATAAAGAAATTAAATTAATTAGATAAAAAGTTAAAAGAAGCTACTATAAAAATAAAATAAATACGAATTTCGCTAACAATCACTTTCAATATTGCGAAAATTACTTATGAAATTGTTAATATAACAAAGTGAAATACACAAGTCTTTGAAACAAAAAATATACTGCCGTTTTAGGTAAAAGGTAGTAATTACCCACAGTATGTAAATCGGGATTATAACTATGTGCTACTTTAAAAGACATGTGTTAGAACGAGAAGGATGTATTAAATTATAGTAGAATTCCCTGAGGATAGTATTCTATATGCAGATGGTAGAAATTGGGAAGATATGAAACAGAAGTTGACATCAAAAATTAATAACTGCGTTAAGAACTTACTAGTATCACACACTAAAAAACATTTTTTCTCCTTTCAGTGGTTACAAAACTATAATGATTGGATAATTTGAAAATAAACTTAAAGGTTCTTAATTACGCAATTAAAATCTTTTTTTAAATACACGAAGAAAAAGAATACCTCGAGTGGGATTTGAACCTAGGACGTGTACCTTGTTAGAGTACCGCTCTACCAACTGAGCTATCGATTGGGGCTTGAATCGATGTAATCTTATTCTTTATGTACGTAGAGAAAGTGTGATTTCTATACATAATGAGATAACAGTCACATACTATTAGTAGAAGAGAGGCACCATGCGCCATCTTGGATTTTTTGAGGAAAACCAACCATTTTTTTTCCACCCTAATTAAGGCCTCTTTGTTTTTACTCACCCACGTGGGAGACCGTATTTTTCACCCTTATTTTTTGTGGTTTCCTTTCGGAGTCCTTTTTCAACCCCTTGATTTTCACCCCTATGGTTTCTTTTCGGAGGCCTTTTTCAACCCCTTGATGGAATTTTCATCCCTAATTAAGGCCTTTTTTGTTTTTACTCGCTTACTTGAGGGGGGGGCGTATTTTTCACCCTTATTTTATGGTTTCTTTTCGGTGGTTATTTTCAACCCTTGATGGGAATTTCAACCCTGATTAAAGCCTTTTTGATTTTTTCATGCCTACGTGTAGGGGTCGTTTTTTGTTGATCATTTTTATTAATTATTTTTTCTTAATTAATTCTCGATCCTAATCTGTTGCCCTATAAGATGATCTTAAATCTGTATTCTGATAAGGGTGCGCACATAATCATTAGATGTCAAAGATAGTTTATTTAATATGGGTCTACTATTAACATTTATTAGAGCTTGTTTATCAGATATTTGAATGATATAAAACTCATTTAAAGGACTGATTAGATAATAATTACGTGCGTGACAAAATTGACTGTATTTCCCCATATTATTTTATTAGCGTATTTTTATCAAATGAGATTGATATTAAAATTATTACCTTTATTTTAATTCCTATCTACAGATTGTTTAACATACGAAATTTATTTATGCATTGATTAGGTGTTAACTTGTAAGACACGTTTCGCTGAAGGGTACAATTACATGCGAGTCCTAACCTAATCTGATGGCTCATAAGATGATCTTGTCTTAAAATCTGTATTCTGATAAATAGATTACAAGTTTTCATAATAAAATATTATTAGAGTGAACCTTGTATTATTTGTTGTAATATGTGTTATTACACTTTCTTTTTAATTGCCGGTTGTAACCTTCTACCTACACAACCTTCAACTTATATACGAATTAATAACGACTTCCAATAGTTAATAACACTATTGAATGGGGCTGCTTATGTATTTAATGGCTAGAACATATAAAATTATTCACACTTCGTTTTAATAGAGTTATCAACTGTTCCTAATTGCAAGGTTGTTAATTATGTCCATATAAATTGTTAAAATAATATAAGAATAAAAAGTGCCGATGTATTCAAAGATTACTACCGAAGACTGTTTTGTAATAAAATGATAAAAGGGTTCTTTTAAAACAAAGGTCTTAGATTTTAAGTTGACGTGTATTTTTACGTTCAGTTAATTAAAATTATTTTTCAATGAGTGTTTATGTCGTGATGAATATGTTATTAAAAAGCGCTTAGCTTATTATAATTATTACATTTCTTTTAATGCCCATTTTCGCTTCGTATGTACAAATTATGTTATTATCACCTAACTTCACCTTCAACAATAAGGTATTAAAAGATCATACTTATTTTACTTTGAGAAAGTCATTGGTCTTGAAGTTAGCCATAGACGAAAACGGCCTTAAAGTTAGCTTTTCAAATTTTTCAATTCAGCCTTGGAATTGTTTAAGTTGACATGCCTATTAATTAATCATGCTAAAAAAAATTAAAATTATTACTCTACCATTTGTAGGTTTTGATCTTTTATTTATTTACAACAAACTTATTTACCTTGAGAAAGTCATCGGCCTTGAAGCTAGCCATAGACGAAATCGGGCTTGAAGTTAGCCTTGTGAATTTCAAAACAATTTAATTTGACCTTTGATCCTGTAAAATACTATAAAAGCGTGCGCTTAGTTTAGCTAATTTAGTTCTGTTCCGAAGAGCATTACGTTATCTTAGCTAGGGAGTCTTTAAACGTTAACCAAATTCTTGAGTTGTTCAGTGCTGGGGCGTTAACCGAAGAGCGGTTGAAAAATGCTTATAATATTGTTACTTATAAGATGTTGTGTGAAAATGACACTATCGATTCGATGAAGGTTTATAATGATTTTGTGGAGTCTGCACAACTGGTTGGCGGAGTGTAAGTATATGCTGGTTTTTTTAATTTTTAAGATTAATTTTTTTTTAAAGCCTTGCCTAGGTAAACATGGAGAATGTGTTTGACGATGATGAGATGATGGAAACTACAACGGCGGAGGATTTGATAACGGTATGTCTTTTAATTTTCTATTGTCTCGCTTACTGAATGAGCACATTACAAGCGCAAGACCAATCGGGCTCAGGTTCTCAGCAACAGGCCGGACCATTCTCCTCCCAAACGTGGTTCAATCATATTAATATAATAGGAGAGTCAGACAGTAAATTCATAAAAAAATTTAGCACCACATTTAAAACATTAAGATTTAGTTTTAATGACGATACGTGCAAGGATAATCCCTTAACGTGGCTACAGGTAAAATATACCATTTACTAACAATCTTATTTATCTAATACATATCTTTTGTAGAGTGCATTCGAGGAGTTGTATGCATACACTATCAAGGATGCAGCTCCGTCAGACCGTGTAGGGATTACGTTAAGAAATCCGAATTTCCCGGACAAACCAATTGGTCTGTCATTTAGAAGAGTGGACCAGCTGTCGATGAAAGTGATAATGTCGCTACTTGAAAAGATAATGCAGAGCAATGCTAGTTTTTTCTCGAGTGACTTGTTAGTTTTAAGTGTGGATAGAGTGTCGGTACCTGTAGGCTATGGACGCAAAAATCTGACGGGTTTAAAATTTTAAGATTTTTGTCAGGTTAAAAAGCAGGGTATTATCGCTGTACCAGCAGGAATCAACGAAAAGAATTGTTTATCACGAGCCATAGTCCTAGCAATAGCGTTTAGAAATAACGATACAATGCGGAGTAGCGTGGCATTGGGTTATCCCTTACTTCAGGCACGAGCTGTACAACTCTGCCAAAACAGCGCTGTAGATCTTAGTCAGGGTGGTAGTTACGAACACATTCAAGCATTTCAAAATCATTTAGCTTCATATACCATTGTAGTTTATAATTCGCGCGTAGGTGATTCAGTTTATTTTGAAGGCCCTAGGGAACCTGGTAGGGTAGTTTTAAATTTAATACACGAGGATGAGCACTATAACGTGATTACTAGTCTCACTTCAGCATTTATTTGTAGTTATTACTGCGAACAGTGCAAAAAGCGTTGTAATAACAAAAAACGGCATGCGAAATGTATGTATCAGTGTCCTAGCTGTCATCAAAAACCACCGTGTTCCGTTCAAAATCCTAAAATTGCGTGCAATGATTGCAAAAGAGATTTTTACGGGCAGGAATGCCTTAGAAACCATAAGGATGCTAAACTATGTGAAAAATTGCATAAATGTTTAAAGTGTCTGAAAGCCATTGAAGCAAAGGGTAAACATAGGTTCGGATACAGCTATTGCTCCACGTGCATGAACGAAAAGCCTATTGGTCATCTTTGCTACATGCCTGTTAACAAGGTGCGGCGCAACGGTAGTAATGGTAAACCATCTATGTTTATTTTTTACGATTTGGAGTGCATGCAAGTGAAGGTATGTGAGGGGGCGGATGATCGATTTCTGCATGAGCTCAATCTATGCGTGGCCGTGAATGTTTGTTCTACTTGTATTCAGCACATCGACAATTTGGATGAACGATGCTCGACGTATAGTGAAAGAGTGCACATTTTCAGGGAAAATCCCGTTGAATCGTTTCTGTCGTATGTTGCCGAGAGAACGCGAAAATATAAAGTTACATGCATTGCGCATAACATGAAGGGGTACGATGGGTGTTTTGTGCTTAGATGCATGTCAACTGATAACCGGTGGAGACCTAAAGTCATCACCAACGGTTTAAAACTAATTTCCATTTAGTGCGACGATATTAGGTTTATTGACTGCCTTAATTTCATCCCATCACCATCATCAAGGGGTATTTCCCATTTCTCTCCATCACATCAGAGAATCAGAATTACGAGGGTCATTTGCCACCGCTTGAATATTATTGTGCAGATCAAATGTCGGCTAATGATCGGAAAAAACTTTTAGATTTGGCACGCGACTCAAAGTAATCATGTTTTTAAGATGAGTGAAGAGATTGTGAAATATTGCGTAATGGATGTTAAGATTCTCGTTAAAGGTTATATCAGTTTCTGGTCCACCTTCACGACCGAAAATAAAGTCGATCCGTTTGAGGAGGCTACTACAATTGCTTGCGCTTGCAATAAAGTGTTTCGTAGGCTTTTCCTCAAAGAAAACACAATCGGGCTCATTCCAAAAGGCGGGTATAGACGCGCCGACTACCAATCAAAGGTCGCAATATAG
Organism: Vesta saturnalis; assembly: GCA_036346205.1. Lineage (NCBI taxonomy): Eukaryota > Metazoa > Arthropoda > Insecta > Coleoptera > Lampyridae > Vesta > Vesta saturnalis. The sequence goes on from JARFJB010002187.1 coordinate 7,439,085, forward strand.
TGGTTATGTTGGGTTGAACATTCACAGCAGGTGAGCATACAGTACGTAGGGAAAGCTCGTGAATTTAGAACACCTGAAGGCGTTAAGGTCGACGGTTATTGCGCAGGATCAAATACGGTTTACGAATTTCAGGGGTGTTATTGGCACGGTTGCGTGGAATGTTTTCCCAACCAGGCTAATATTGATCCTAAGCTTGGTGCAAATACTTACATGCTCGCCCGAAACGAGAACATGGCGGCGAGTTCCCGGTTTCTACGCGAGCGCGGGTATACCCTAGCGGAAATGCGTGAATGCGAATTTAAAAAACAAATACTTGCAAACGATGAGTTAAGAACGTTTATACAGAACCTAGGTGACCAAGATGACGAATCTTTAAATCCGCGAAACGCGTTTTACGGTGGTCGCACTAATGCCAGTGAACTGTATCATGAATGTGACGGTATTAGCGAGGAAATCATATATTATGACGTATGCTCATTATACCCCTATGTAAATAAATATTGTAAGTATCCTGTAGGTCATCCGAGAATTCATGAAGGTTTAGATTGTAAAAACATTTCATTGGACACGGTAGAGGGTTTAGTTAAATGTCGAGTACTATCGCCCTCTAATCTCTACCACCCCGTTTTATCCCTAAAAACGCATGGCAAGTTGATGTTTTTGTTATGTACAACTTGTGGTTCTGAGTTAAATCAAGGGGAGTGTGAGCATAGTGAAACCGAACGCAGTTTCGTTGGGACGTTTGTAGCTGACGGGCTGCGTAAGGCTATCACTAAAAACTATAAAGTTTTGGACGTTTTCGATATTTGGGAGTATGAGGTAACCACTTATAATAAAGCGACGAAACAGGAAGGATTGTTTAGTGGTTACGTCGATAATTTCCTGAAACTCAAGCAGGAATGTTCAAGGTGACCTAGCCATTGCACGACAGAAGTCGAGGAGGCTCAGTACATAACAGAATATTATAAGGAGGGAATTCGCCTAGACGCTAATAATATTAAGAAAAACCCCGGTTTAAGGTACTTGGCCAAACTGATGCTGAATTCTTTTTGGGGTAAGTTTGGTCAACTCGAAAATTTAACTCAGTGCAGTATTGTATCTGAGCCAAAAGATTTCTTCAAACTGTTTACGGATCCTCTGGTTCAGGTACAATCTATTAATGATAATGTAGTAATGGTAAATTGGGATAGACCGGAAGGTGAAGGTGAATCACAAAAAGCTATTAATGTGTCCATAACCGCTTACACCACAGCTCATGCGCGTTTAAAATATTATAGTTACCTGGAGAAACTAGACCGCCGCATTCTGTATTATGATACAGACAGTGTCATATTTGTGGCAAAACCTGACGACTGGAATCCAACTTGCGGAGATTTTCTTGGTCAGATGACCGACGAGCTGGAAGCGTACGGTGAAGGAAGCTATATAGCTGAGTTTGTTAGTGCAGGACCGAAAAACCCACAGTTATAATGTGTTTTCAGCCGATAATCAAACAATTAAATCCGTGTGTAAAGTGAAGGGTATTACCTTAAACTATAAAAACTCTCGTGTTATAAACTTTGAAGTGATGAAGGATATGGTGCTTAGTAATAGTAAAGACTCTTTTTGTATACAATGATAGAAAAATAGTTAGAGATAGGTGCTACATTGTATTAAGTAGACCTGAATCTAACCAATATAGAATAAGTTATTCTAAGCGACCGAGAATTGAAAACTTTGATACTCTTCCATTTGGGCATAAGGAATGAATAAAAGCATATAAAGAAAGAATTATTTTATTTATAGACTAGATTCTGCAGCTTTGCGTGTCTGCGTGTTTTTGTTTTGTGCGTTTTCGTATTTGCGTGTTTGCCATTTTCGTTTTCGTTTTACGTGTTTGCGAATTTTAGTTTTTTCGTTTTCATGTTTTGTGATTTTTTCGTTTCTGTTTTTCGTGTTTGCGTTTTTCGATTTCGTTTGCGTTTTTTCGTGTTTGCGAATTTTCGTTTTCGTTTTTTCGTGTTTGCGATTTTCGATTGTTTCGTTTTGCGTTTGTTTCGATTTTCGTTTTCGTTTGTGTTTGCGATTTTCGATTTCGGTTTCGTGTTTGCGAATTTTCGCTTTTTCGTGTTTGCGAGTTTGTGTGTTTGCGAATTTTTGGTTTCGTTCGTGTTTGCGATTTTCGTTTTCGTTTTTCGTGTTTGCGAATTTTTCGTTTTCGTTCTTCGTGTTTACGAATTTTTTAATTTTCGTTTTTCGTGTTTGCGAGTTTGTGTGTTTACGATTTTTCGTTTTTCGTGATTGCATGTTTGCGATTTTTCCTGTATGCGATTTTCGATTGCATAATTATGACCATATTGAAAATATACTCTTAAGTACCCCTAACAGGATTTTACGTTCTAAACAGGGTGACCGAGGTTTTTTGATTTGTTTGAGATTGATTTGCTTAATTAACTAATTAATTTGCGTGTGTGCGTGTGTGTGTGTGTGTGTGTGTGTGTGTGTGTTGTGTGTGTGTGTGTATGTGTGTGTGAGCCAAAAGAGAGAGAGAGAGAGAGAGACAGGAGTGCATGGTCAACTTAGTCAGACCCTAACACAAGTGCTAGATTACATGTTAACAATAGGGCCTCCTTATTAGAATACAAATTCAAATTTTACATCAAGGGGTCACGGGGCGAAGTTCCAAGAGTAAGTTGCGAAGCCCTATATCTGTCTTACAAGATAGCATTAGGCCTCCTTATTAGAATACAACTTCAAATTACCAGTGATAACCTACAAAAAACAAATACCATTTCCAACCAGGGGTAACGATAGGGGCGAAGTCCTACACTTGTCTTATAAGGTTAGATCCCCATACCATTTCCAATCAGGGGTAACGACAGTGGCGAAGGCCTACACTTGTCTTATAAAATTAGGTTAGGACTCACATACAATTACACCAAGGGGCCACTACAAGGGGCGAAGGCCTACACTTGTTTTATAAAATTAGGTTAGAGCTCACATAGAAGGCCAAAAAGGCCGCGACAGGGGGCGAAGTCCGACATTTGTCTTATAAAATTAGCTGACATACACCAAGGAGCCACGGCAATGGGGCGAAGGGCTACACCTGTCTTACAAGTTAGCATTAGGGCCCCTTATTAGAATACAACCCCAATGTATAAATAAATAACCTCCAGGGGTTGTACTGCTCTTAATATTACCAAAAGGATCTTAATTAGGGTTGAAAAAGGCTCCCCCCCGAAAAGAAGCCGTCACCCAGCCCCAGCCCCCAACTCCAAGACCAACGCCTGGACCAATCCCAAGTCCAAGTCCAAGACCAACCCCAAGCCCAAGACCAATCCCTAAATACACCCTTCACGTGAGCAAGTACAAAAAAGTTGCTGTCAAAAAGGCAACAACATTGAAATTCCCATCAAGGGTTGAAAAAGGCCTCCGAAAAGAAACCATAAATAAGGGTGAAAAATACGGTCTCCCACGTGGGTGAGTAAAAACAAAGAGGCCATAATTAGGGATGAAAATTTCATCAAGGGTTGAAAAAGGCCTCCGAAAAGAAACCATAAAAAATGAAGGTGAAAAAAAACCGGCTCCCACGTAGGGGCATCCTTGTGACGTGAAAATCCAAGATGGCGCATGGTGCCTCTCTTCTACTACTATGTATTTAAAAACACATTTTTATTAGCTAATTTACATGTGAACGTCTACACATTCGTTAAAAAGAAATTACTCGTATAAGTTCTTAATTACATTCAGCATTTTTACTATAAACCTATCGAGATTAGTTTGGGGAAACAGTGAGCATACTGAATTAATTGTTTTGGTCACGATTTATAGTACTAATGTTTATTTATAAGATAGTAGAATCGTTATATCCGTATTACAAGCTCAAGACTAAACCGAGAACTGTAAAAGCGGTAGACTACCCCCAACAAAGTAATGCACATTACGTTGTACGTTCGTCGGGATATAATTTTTTTCAAACTTTGATGTTAAGTTTGACGGCTGTCAAATCTTGAACAAAGTGGTTTTGTTCATTAGATGGTAGCGCTTCAGAGGAATATTTTTCTTCCTAAGTTAGAAGTACCATTTTCTGTAACGATCGCGATTTTTGCGGGACGAGCGTAGCGATGTCGTGCAAGATAGCTTGAGAATAGATTTTTTTTCATCTTACCTATTAAAATTATTTTACGACAATTCATCAACCTTGACTTGCTAAGACTAAAGGTACATAATTAAAATAATTTTTATTGGGATTTAGTTGTGCTTGGCGCAGGACTATTTTCACATAAAAAATTAAGTTCAAATAATTGCATACACAAATATTTTTTGAATGCAATTATTGAAATCTACATTGTTTATTCTGTCGGACAAAACCCACGAGTTCATTACTGAAGTACCAGCTAGAAGCGTCATTGCAATTTGTGTGGTACCATTTTACAGTTCTTCTGACATTGTTTGAGTAGACTGTCATCTGATTACACATATCAAAAAGTGCTGTAATGTAATCTACAAGGCCTTTTTTCGGTGACCTTTTCCGTGATGAACTTCAACCATTTAGTCTGTGTCGACAAATTAGCAAAATCTTGCTTATTAGACCATTTCATCACCTAATTTAGATTCTGTTTAGGAGTGATTTACCCCTTTGTTCATTTTGAATCCACTACAAATTTTGGAAGTCACCTCCGATTCTTTCGTAAAGAGTACACCAAGTCCTTTGATCTGGTTTGCACGTTTTCAGTAAGTGGAATTGAAGTGTACCAATTATCTGCATAGAGAGTTCTGCAACTGTCCAAAAGAGGATCCATCATTTCCAGAACACCTTTTTTTTGCAACTGATTGATTTTGCTGCTTCTATTTTTCCTAACAAAATTTCACACTGTATGTGAAACCATCAGACAGGCAAATTTTGAAAAGTTTCACTCTATATTTATGACGCTTTCCTTTTATATATTGACGAAAAGCTAATCCTCCTTAAACAAATCCTACTTTCGTCAATGCACACACTTTCTTCAGGAATGATTAACATTACGAAAGCTGTTATTCGAAATCTTAACCAATGGCTGAATTTTATTTATCTCGCCAACAATGCATGGTTTATTATCGGCGAAACGGTTTCGAGGCATCAATTTCGAAATTTTGTTTTTATACACCTTATTTTTTCGCCAGTAATTTTTGAGGTATAGTTTCTTATCGAGTCGTTATTCTTCTTCTCCTTCCTTTACTAATAATCTCAACCTGTTTCATCTTCATCCACGCGCCTTTACTAGTCTGCTTAAGTTGTCGTTCCACCTTTTTCAGGGGCGACCTTCATTCCTTCGACACTAAGGTGATTTATCCCTCGCGACTCTTACTATTCTTCTATCCTCTATCCTATTAATGTGTTCATTCCACTCCTTTTTTCTCATCAACCAGTCACTTGTATTATACACCCCACATGTGTTTCCTATATACTCATTTCTTTCTCTGTCCTAAAGTGTTTTCCCAACTATTCTGCAGTATTTTAATTTCTGTTGTTTCCCGTAGCCTTTTGGTTTTGGATGTCTCTGCCCTAATCTCTACGTGTACCTCATAATGGGTCTTATGATTGTTTTACAAATTGTCGATTTGACTTCAACTCTCATGCTCCTGTTGTGCCATACTGTCATTTAAGCATCCCCGTATTTTTGTAGCTTTCGTTGTTTATTTACTTACCTCTGTTTCAACATCACCATAACTAGACAGTTGTATATCCAGGTGTAGATCGTCTTCGCTTTCTACAACTAGTGCTGTGTAGTCAGCATAACATAAAATATTAGTTTCCTTTTCTCCCATTTCATATCCTCTCAATGTGCGCACTTTACTTGTTATTGCATCTATGATGATGTTAAAGAGAAGGAGGCTGAACGAGCCTCCTTAGCGAACACCATTGCCACTGGTATCGGTCTAGATAGTACCCCATTTATCTTCGCTTGAATTTGGTTTGCCGTATTCTCTGTAGTCTTGCTCAGATTCCATGGGATTTATTTGTTGTAAAGAAGATGTATGCCGTCTTTTAATTGGATACGATCAAATGCCTTTATAAAACCAACAAAACAGGCTTAGTATATTCAATAGATTTCTCAAATATCTGTCTTAAAACAAGGACGGTGTCCGTGTAGTATCTTTCAGGTCTGAACCCGTATTGCTCATCTGCTAAGGACATAAGAGAGTTAATTATGTTTGTTATGCTTCTTGTTGTTAATTTTAGTGTAGTATTAAGCAGATTTATTCCTTTATAATTTGAAGGTGTTCTCTTGTCCCTATTTTTAAACATTAGAATGGTAGTACTCATCTGTGGCGATAGAGGATCATCCGAATTAATTTCGTCAATTGTTGCACTAGAGATTCTCCCCCGTATTTTAGAATTTCATTGGGGATACCGCCCTGCCCCGAACTTTTCGTATTCTTTAATTTCTGTAGGGCTTGTTGGACATCTGACTGTTTCAAATTCGGCATATTTTTTATACTATTTCAGGTGTGTTCACTATCGTTAATGTATCTGGTGCTTTATATGATTCAGTTAAACCTGTAACTCATATTTCCTTGGGTATTTTGTTCGTTTTTAGTAGCTCATTAACCTCCTTCCTGTGTGATCCAAACAGCCGCCACATCTGCTTCTGAAGAGCACAGAAATCGCTTCCATCTTTTTTGAGAAGGCTTCCCAATACTGATCTTTTATTTGTCTTGTCAGAGCCGTTGTTTCATTTTTGATTCTCCGATATTTGTGATAAGACTCCGGTGATGTCATTATTTGATATTTAGCATAGGCCTGTACCGTGGATTTTGGACGAATATCTGCTATTATTTTTAACGACTCTTGTACCTAGTGCTTCACATGTATGTTATTTTTTATTTTGACTAAACTAGCGTCGACATCGTCCCCTTCCGTTATTGGGTTTATTTCGATTTTGTCTTTTCTTATATAGTTCCTTTGTTGTTGGGTCCCTTAGCGACTCTATATTAATCTTTTCTGTTTGAGCTGTTGACCTGTGGTCCCTGTGTGGCCTAAGTTTTATTCTAATTTTGCCTAGAATCATGTGATGGTCATTATTATCATCAGATATTCCCATTAAAATTTGTTAATTGGCGTATCTATTCATCTCTAACACAATCAGGTCGATAACTTTAGAACACAATCAACTTTATAACTCCAATTAATTTTTCTTTTGCAAATATTAGCAGGAATTCCTAAATTCAAAGACAGTGGGACATTGAACTCTAGAGAATTTCCTATAACAGTACCTGAGCCATCAGAATCCCTCTGCTCAAGATGCTCACCTGAAAAATTATAATATTTACGTGATATACTTCAACTCATATTCACAATGAACGTAATTTTTTGCGAAACATATGTTCAGTGCGACAGTGGCTCGTATTCTGAACTGCTGAAAGCTGACGAAGGTTGTTCATATTCAGAATCAGATTCAGAGGAATCGCTAAATTCATTACTCACATTTATTTGTCTATATTTCATTTCATTATGTAACAGCATTTTCTGCCTTTAGTTCCAGCTCAGCAATAGGCATGACCTTTTAGAAAAACGCCAATCTCTTCGCACAGTCATTAACAAAATTGAATAATCAGGTTAAAGCATGTACCAACGCGCAAAATCGCAATAATAAGTTCTCTATTCTTCCGCTGCGAATAGTTTCGGAGTTCTTCAGATTTTGTAGAGTTATTTTTTTCTGATTCTATTATACTATTATAAAATCCAAACCACTATTTTTCAAAACCTAGACGCTGCGCGTCTCAGTGAAGTATTTTTCGAGACAATAATAATGACGTTCCTCCACCGAGGTACGTATACCATTTTATTCACTATCTTTTGGAAATAAAATAATAATCAATAAAAATTCGTCATAGTTACTCATATGATAATCATATTGGTATTGCGTTGCAAATGCTTCAGTGCCATTTAAAAATCTGTTGACATTTTGAAAGCTATTCCGAATATTAATTTTATAAATTAATTAAGTCTCAAGACCGTATCGATAGTACGTTCTCATTTAAGTATTGCACCAATTGTACCTTTAATTTCAATTTTAATGATGATAAACCCAATAATTAATGCATATATTAATTACTTTAATTTACCCCATCAACAGATTAAAACAAATTTTTAATTTTTTTCTACCCAGGCGGAAACGAACGTCAAATATGTTTCCACCCGGAGCGTAACCTTGGTGAGGAATGGCTTGCTTTCAAACTTTTCAATGCCCGATAATACGCTCATTACATGTATGATTGTAAATAAATATATTTATCAATTGTCAATAATGCTATTTAAAGGCTCTTCAAGGCAACACTGTACTTGCAGTTGGAGATGACATTGATCAACTTGTACTCCTTACTGTATTATCATCACCACAGATTTAGCAATATCCTGCGATTACAGCACGGTTTATCTGTTTGTTGTATTACTAATTAAAATAAGGGAGGAATAATTTCTTTTGGCCTGAAGCAACGTCAACGGAATTCTAATTAATGGAGAAACGTTTTCTGGTTCTGTTATATGGTGACGCTCCAGTAACTCAAAGTCTCGATGAGCTTCAATAGCTTATTTCCGTTACAGTTTCTGCTAGGAAAAATTTTGATCTGACAAAATTGATTCTAAGCGCCACCAACTTCAAGCGCGGCTAACTATGAATAACGATCAACTGGATTTGGTTTGTTATTCTCTGATAAGGCACCGCCACTAGTCTTAGTCTATGACCCGATGCAGGAGAACGTGAACCAGAACGCTGAAATGAAATTGTTGAACAACATTCTGAGCACTGGGAAGCTCTTGACAACGCCAGCGAAATTCCTGAAATCAAACGCCCACCCCTTTCGATTATCTTGAAAAAAATGGAATTGTAGTCTGATTTAAAGGGATAAAATATCTTTGTCACGTACTAGTTTGGCAGATATTTGGCGTAAACTAAATAAAAGTAAAGATGTGCATATCAATTAGGTACATGCTGCAAACTATCCATCCACACTACTATTATATATTGCTAAAAGGACGATTCCTTTCAAGAAGGACGCTAATGTTTTAACTGTAGAGGGTCTTTTGATAACTCTCTGAAATACATCAAAACTTTTGGGTAAAGCAAGGTGACTATACTAAAACATACCGTCTCATTCTACAATAACCCTGTAGTAGTTTGACCCGCTTGCGTATACCAGCAGAAGTTTAGCTATTCTGCGGCTTTCGGTTGGGGATGATATGCTTAGACGGTCAGACGAAGCAAGTTGAGCGGCCAATGCCGTATAAACACATACCCACATAACATGAGACTGTTTTAATTCAATAAAAGGCAAAATGTAGGTCGAATGTAATGATAAGTGTTGTAAATATATCCATCAATATGTGTAGTATGGGTGACCCTTGTGTCGTAATTGGTGATGCATGTTACCAAGTACACCATGGAGAGGGTCACTCTGTTTAGACAAGTGAGTAAATTGCGCTTATTGGATATGGAATGTGATTCCTTTACCATTCAAAAAAAATGTCTCATTCCTTAATAAAGTAGTGGTTAAGGGCCGGTTCTGGACCAATTCAAGATCACTCGCCCTCTGGTGGTGAGAAATGTAAGCATTTGGATCTCTGCAAGGTCAAACTTTTGGCGGGAAATTTAAATTTTTGGAGCTCGCTAAAAATAGAAATTTCAATGTCACCATTCTCATCATATTACAAGGTCACTCTGCGGTCAAACGTTTTGGCGGGAAATTTGTATGTCAAGGTCAAAAGCTAAAAATAGAAATTACAATGTCATCATCATATTACAATTCTTAAAAGTCTAAAAATAGAGTGGTCTAGGTCAAAGATTATTGACTTGTAGGGGTATCGTATGACATTTCTTAGAAGTATAAAAATAGAATAAGTTCATAGAAAAAAGAAGACATTTTTGTCTACGTTAACGGTTTTGGAGGATGCATATTTATAATAAAAGGCTTCCTTGGGTGTGGGCGATTAAGTATTAGCAGAAATGACAAAAATGGTAGTATGCAGGATAGAAAGCGCAAAAAAAGACAAGTATTAACTATTGTTGAGCGGAAGAAGAGGTTGGAGGTGTTGATACGAAAAATTAAAGATTTAAAAGTAGATTTAGGGGTGTATGAAATAAATAGAAGAATGAGGCAGCTTCGAGTTTGAAAATAAAAAGACATTTAAACATATTTGGTATTAATATGTTGTAGTTATTGTATTTATATGTAATAAATAATAAAAATTGTGATGTTAGGAAAAGCTTTTAATTTTAAAATGCACAAGCTACCCCTGGTAGGTGATAGAAATATTTTTAAGCAGATTTTTCCAAGTCCAGCCTTTTCAAACAAAAAAAATCCATTTTTCTCAAAAACGGGCCAGAATTTGCCAAAAATAAATTAAAAAAAAACCCCAACACTCTCCGTCGACTTTTAAACGTATCTAACACATATATCAATCAATCAATCAATTTTTAAGATAAATACTGATGTAAAATAAAATTCTTTATGAGAATAATAATCAAGTTTTAACCTTGAAATGTTATGCAACTAACAATACTCTCGTAATATTCTGTATAAATTTATACTCACATTTATATTAAAAATTTAAGACTACAAAATCAATAAATTTTTAAGATAAATACTGATGTAAAATGAAATCCTTTATAAGCATAATAATAAAGTTTTAACCCTGAAATGTTATGCAACTAACAATACTCTCGTGATATTTTGCATAAATTCATATTCACATTTATATTAAAAATTTAAGACTGTACAAAATCAATAAATTTTTAAGATAAATACTGATGTAAAATAAAATCCTTTATTTATTTCGGAAATATTTGTAATACATTGTTCATCTAAAAAATTCTAACGTTTTTTTAAATTAAAGAATGCATTCCTTAGCTGTGAAATATTATATATCACTATTCGATATAAAACGTACATTTTTAATATTTTCCAAATTAATTGTGTATCAATAGGAAATGTGACATAGTATAATAAATGTTTAACATATTTGTAAAGTATTCGTAATATGTTTTTTTTTTCTAAAATAGATTCTAACGGTTTTTTTATGAAATAAAGTAATACTAACTCTCACAATGTATCTTTGGACATTTTACATTTATATACGCAATTACAACCAATTTTAAATGGATTGTACTCGTAATGAGTAAAAAGCATGCAATTGAAAAATGCATTACCCATATAGTATTATCAGTATGATTTGTAATATTATATTTAACTTGAAATACAAGTATTGTACTAGAATTGAATGTATAATTGTAATTATTGTTGTGGAAACGATAGACGTGTACTTGAATTATAAAAGTGAGGTATGTTTGAAGGTGTGTGATGTAAGTAAAGATATATGTGCATATCTATGGAAAGAGATAAAAGACGTCTCGATGTGGACGTCGTTTTTCTCAGGGTGTAGGAGGGGATGTGGGGTAGGGTAAAAATAAAGTCCTACAAAAGATGCGCTCCTGAAAATTTAAAATTTGCACCTAATTCTCAGAAAAAAAAATTTTTTTCAAGGCAGTTGTGTTTTATAAGTGGCAATTTATCAATTTCATGTATAAATGTATCAAAATATGAAAAAAATAACTCTTAAATTAACCAATTCCATTTTGAAACAACGAAGAGCACTTAAAACACAACTTTTCGTACTTACGTAAGCTCAGAAGAAACATATGCATGCAATTTATCGAAATGCTCTTTAAATTAACCAATTCAATTTTGAAACAACAAACAGCACTTAAAACATGACTTGTTTTTTAATTTAGTTTGATTAGAACTCCAAATTTACAATTTTTGATGGAGCGTGGATATTACTGCCTCAAGAATTGTAGGATAATGAACGCAGTTATTTTGCTTTGAAAGCATTTTATGCAGGTGTGAATGCGAACATTCTATATTTATCTTAGTCACCAATTCACATTACAATTTTGAAACGGGATTTGCAACTGTATGAATGTAATTGTGTCATTTGTATTGCATAAATACATGGCGTAAAGTTTTCAGATTTACGTGCTTTTGGGAACTGTTTTTATTTTTATTTAACACAAGCTTTTTTCACTTTTAACTGTACTATATTTTTACACTTTCTTTATATGCATGATATTTTACAATAAATAAATTTGTAACGCAACATGCACTTAAAATTTGTAAAAAATGACTTCTTTACTTTGATGTAAAAATTGATACATGAGTAAGTCAGACTTCCAGATTTTTTCAATTTTTTCTTTAACGTAGATCACTTCACTCACATTTTTTTAGCTGTAGTAAAATTTTTTGGATAATGAGAATAATTCACGAGAAATAATAAAAATATAAAAAAAAATTTACATTTATTTTTTACGATGAAAAGAATACAATAAATTCCACAAAAAGAACATATTAAACACATCACACATCCATCCCTTCCAACATACGCAATACATTTTTAGTCTTTACTATATTTTACCGCACACACTCTAAATATTGATTAGCCTCCACCAGTTCTTCATTCAGTCTTTCCACTCGCCCCATCCCCATCACCACACTATTAATATAGTCATTGTGAAGCTTTCGTAACCACCGAATACTTTTTTCCCTAAAGGCTTGCAGGGTTGGTGGGTCCTGCTCATCATCCTGCTGTGTGAGGTGCCCTTCTATAAGAGCCAAATTTTTTCCTCCATATTGTAGGTTTTGCAACAGTGTTGCTATAACCGTGGTTACTGCAGTTATGCTGAAAAGATGAATAATTTTATTTGTACCAAAAATTCTCTGTGAATTAATAAAAGGAAACTATAATATTAATTAAAATTATACATACCTCTCGAAATACTTCGAAAATTCATCCTCTACATCACTATCCCTTATGGATATGGTTCTGCGGTGTTATTTGATGGGCGCACCGAAACATCATGCAAAACACAAGGTTTTGCCTGCCTTTTTAGTGAAAGTTTAGATTGTTTGCTGGATGAAGCTATTACTAATGGTGAGTAATTAATGAATATTCAATTAAAACTTTAACATTATATACACATAGACCTGTTAACGTTAACGAAGTTGATAAATAGTAGAAGTGGTTAGTACAATGAACTGACCTGAGCAAGCAAAGGTGAGGAACTCTAATGAATGCAGCATAATCTAGACATGAGAAGGCATTTCGCATGCTGTCAGCAAGGTTAAGTTAATGCATATTCTTAGTGAACGCCACAAAGTGCAGTGTATGACCTCTGCAAGCGAAGTGCAGCATAAGCCATGAGAACAGTATTGATGTCAAGGTTAATAGATGTTCCAGTAAACGCTGCAAAATGCAATCTATTCATGTCTATGAACACTGAAGCTCTTGCAACAGGTTATAAGCAGTTTTGACCTTGAATGCTGGGTTTATATTACTATATAAGCAAATAAAGAGCAGTTTTCTACCAGTCAGTATATTGCACTCCCGACTAGAATTACAATTGTATACCTAAAGTACTTCTATAGTCACTTAAATTATTAATTTTTACATATCAGTTATAATAAATATAATATTTACTTCCATTACTACATAGTCGACAGCGCGTGTGCTTCATATTTTCTTGCAGTGTTGGATACAGTTTTGAAGGTAACTATGAGTAAGGGTACACGCAGTGGTAGTGATATTGTTAATTTAACAAGAAGTATTATTCCATTGTTGAAAACCCAAAATGAATTTATAAAGCACATCCCTATAATTAACACTAATATTAAGCTATTACAAGATATAATTCAAAATAAAATTTATTTAGAAACATGCGAAAATTTGCTTAAACTCGAAAGTAATTAATCATTGCTAAGGTGTTATCTTATAAGAACAGTTAAAGAACGTTTCAGAGAAAATAGGTAGTGGAATTGTCAATGTCACTAAAAAGCGTACACGCAAATGAAGTTGGTACTCTCTAGATTCATGTTTTAATGGTAGGTTACTTACAGGAATTATAGTCAATATAGCGAACATCAAGGATTCTCTTATTTTTTACAAAATGCATACAATAGTTTTGCACAAAAGGTTAAATTAATGCTAAGGCAATCGATGCTAAAGGTGAATGTCCTTTTAGTCTGCAATTTTGTCCATCCTCAAAATCACGTAATCGAGTTGAAGACATTTACCATAAAAAATTATGCCATCAATATTGCGACCAATTTACGTAAGTGGTATAATAAAAACGTTTATTATAAATTACAGAAAAAATTAGAGGAGTTTTCCGAAAGAGATTCCGGTTGGGCATTACATGAAGTATTACATTTAAAGGTGAATATTAATAGCTATGTCCCATTTAGAGGTGGCCTTTCAACTTACGTTAAAGTTCTCTACTTTATAGCAGTAAAGCATGTGGTAGTGAATGTTAAAAATGATGATGAGTATTGTTTCCTGTGGGCCGTTGTATCGGCACTATATCCCGTGCAACATCATTAAGATAGAGTTCACAGTTATCCTCATTTTAAGGTTAAACAGTTAAACAACCTCTCCATTAATTTGTTTTGGATTCAGGGGAAGGTTATGTTACCATTTGTATTAAGTGAAAATCAAAATAGTACGAGGGAACCCATAAATATTTTAGTACTTTCTGCTAATTATCAAGCTGCGGGTGATATTAATACAAAAAATAATACTGTTTACCATTTCACGTGAATTAAAAATATGTCGGCTCTTTTTTCTAAACTAACACAAGAAATTCATTTGTTATCGACGTTTGAACCATTTTCCTTCAAATCACGTTCTACAAAAACACTCACACTCACTGTCATCAACTTAATCGATGCTCTGTCAAGCTACCCACTGAAGCAGAAGTTTCTGCAGTTCAAAAATTTCACATTCCAGGAAAAGGTGCCGTTTGTAATTTATGCAGATTTAGAAAGTATTTTGGAAAAGTGTACAAATTTAACGGACATCGATAATAATACGATATTTTACTCCAAACATACACCCTTCAGCATTGCTTACTACTTGAAGTGTTCATACAATGATTCTTTATCACGATTTAGACTTTATATATAGAAGAAACGATTGCGTTCAATGGTTTGTTAAAGAGCTTCAAGGTATTGCACATTGGACTACCGAAATAATCAATAAAATAATTCATATGGATACTTTAACTCCCAATCAGGTTGAGCATTTTGAAAGCACCACGATTTGCCACATTTCCGGAAAACCATTTACTGATTATGATATAAAAGTTAGGGATCATAACCATTTCCGGGAGCATCACATCAGAATTGTAACCTAAACTATAAAGACTCCCACATCCTACCAGTCGTGTTTCATAATTTATCAGGTTATGATAGTCATTTCCTCATTAGAGAATTGTCTACTGTTCCCGGTAAGATTTCACTGCTACCCATAAACAAAGAAAGATATATTTCTTTCACGAAAGTAATACAAGGCACTAAAATTAGGTTTAGATTTATTTACTCTTTTAGATTTATGAGTAGTAGTATTGAAAAGTTGTCGGACTATTTGGAAAATAGTAAAAAAATGATTACCCACGCTAATTGTAATAATGCCGAAGAATTTTCGCTACTAGTTCGCAAAGGTGTGTTTCCTTATAAATATCTCGATACTTGGGATAAATTAAGCGAGACCAAACTCACTCCCAAGGAAGCGTTTTTCAGTCATCTCACTAATGAGGGAATCAATGATGCGAGTTTTGCACATGCAGTTAATGTTTGGAACAGATTTAGTATTAAATCGTTAGGGGATTACTCGGATTTGTATCTAAAAACGGACGTACTACTGTTAGCAGACATTTTCGAAAACTTGTTTAAGTACTTACAAACTTGATCCTCTGCACTATTATACAGCCCCCGGTTTGGCATTCGATGCTATGCTTAAAATTACACAAGTACAGTTAGAACTATTTACAGACATTGATATGCTAATGTTTATTGAGAGAGGAATTAGAGGTGGTGTGGCTCAATGTTCTAATCGATATGCTAAAGCTAACAATAAGTACATGAAGGAAAAATTTGATCCCACTTCCGAAAGTGTGTATTTAATGTACTACGACGTAAATAATTTATATGGAGCCACCATGTCAGAATTTCTACCATTTGGCGATTTTTCTTTTGTTGATAATTTGATAATTTTGAAACTTTAGATTTAATAAACCATCCCGATGATTCGGAAATTGGCTATATAGTTGAGTGTGATTTAGACTACCCCATAGAATTACATGAGAGTCATAGTGATCTACGATTGGCACCCGAACATATGGTACCACCCGTATCTGATTCCAAAATGAAAAAATTAATGCTTACAATGTATCCTAAACATAATTATGTAATTCATTACAGAAATTTGAAAGTATATTTAAAATATGGATTAAAGTTGTTAAAAGTACACGGTATATTATGTTTTAAACAGTCCCCGTGGTTAAAAAAATATGTCGATTTAAATACCACCATGCGCCAGCAATCTCAAAATGAATTTGATAAGAATTTTTATAAATTAGTGATTAATAGCGTTTTTGGGAAGCTGATGGAAAATGTACGTAAACATAAGGATATACGTTTAGTAACGAAATGGGAGGGTCGCTATGGTGCGACCATAGTTGTACAATATTTGATAATGGTATGCTTATCATTCAAATGAATAAGCTAGAAGTATATTTCAATAAACCTTTATATGCAGGATTCAGTGTTTTAGACGTTTCAAAAATTCTTTTATACAATTTTCATTACGGTTACACGCTACCCAAGTTTGAGAAATTCGATACATCTGATTATAGCCCCAACAATATCTTTGGAATTCCATTAGTAAATAAAAAAGTCCCTGGCTTAATGAAAAATGAAAATCATGGCGCGATTATGTGGGAATTCGTGCAAAAATGTATGCTTACATGGTTGATGAAAAAGTTGTAAAAACATCAAAGGGTCCTACCCGCGCAAGCGTCAAACAGATTACGATAAATGATTATAAACATGTTTTGTTTGATGGTGACGTAATAAGGCGTTATCAACATCTGATAAGGTCAAAGAAACATGATGTGTTTACAATCAAACAGAATAAAGTAGTACTTAATCCTTGTGATGATAAACGATTAGTAAGTTTCAATTTCACAGATACTAGATTTAACTTTACATAGAATTTTATTCGTCTTCTGTTTCAGAAAACAATGTTATCATTATGAACAGTCTTGAAGTCAAATTGCAGGAAGAGCTATGGTACCGTAGTGATAAAATCTGCAGAAAATACCTGAAGCGTTCTTTGATGGGGAAGCCCTCTCCCGAAAGCTATTTATTTGTACTGATGACAATATAGTACAATATATTGTTATTCCTGATGAGTCTTTTTACTGGTGTGCTATAAACTCAAAGTGTCCAAATGAAGTTATTAAGACATTATTGGATAAAAAAAATTAAATTAGACGTTACCATTAAGAGTTTTATGAAATTGTGTACCGATAAAGGCTACAATTCATTAACTTTTGATAAATTAGATAGGATCTTAGACGATATGAATGTACTTGGTGACATACCGCTTAAAATGTATCTATACAATTTATTATGGGTTCATGATTAAACAAATGAAGGGTACAGGAATAAAACAAGGAATGCCCATTTTTTTCGTATTTGAGATTTTTGCGCCATCTGTTGCAAGTTTGTATGTAGATTAGGTGCTTAGGTCGTAATAGAAGAAAACATGAACTGTCACAAGTTATTCAAGGTTTTTGGTTTACCCATACAGGAATAAAACATGGAATGTCCACGCGAAACCGGTTTAAAACAAGGATTGTCCAGAATAATTACTACGTCATCATCAGTGGTTTCAGTGCAATGGTATTTTTAACAGTACAGAGATTTTGTTGTAAACGTGAACGTGGATATTCTAGTGCTGTCGTTAGGTGACATTTAGTGCTATTTTTAGATAAACATGGATGAAAATAATACTTGTGGCGGTATTTCTGGAACTGCAAAGAAGAGAAAAAGATCGGGCAGGATGCAGGACGTTACAAAGAAATTAAGATTAGCCACTCATGAGCAAGGAGCAGCATGTAACTGTAAAAGGTTAATATGTTTTGAAGTTGTGACAAGTGATGAAAGAAGTCATATTTTGACAAAATTTAATAAGCTGGAATCACATTCTGAGCAAAATAGTTACCTATGTGGGTTAATAGCAGTGCTTCCCGTCTATAGAAGACGAAGCAGATAACCTGAAGAGGAGAGTGAATATCACACTGCATCATTTAGTTATAGAGTAAGAGTTATGCAACATGGACTTGCGGTAGAAATTCCAGTGTGTTTTAAGGCGTTCATTGCAATTCATGGCACGACTCGAGGAAAAATCGAATATATTCAAAAATCTTTAAAGCATAGCGGAATGGCCCCAAAAGATTTACGAGGTAAACATAGTGCAACATCCAAGAAACTTCCAGATGAGATATATCAGCAGGTACACGACCATATCAAATCCTTCAAAGGCAGGAGCTCGCACTACAGCTTGAAAGATTCAACTAAGAAGTACTTGCCAGAATAGTTGAATATTAAAAAAATGTTTAACATGTTCAAAGTTAAATTCCCCAATGTTAAGGTATCCTACGAATTCTATAGGAATATTTATAACACAAAATTTAATATAAGTTTCGGTTACCCACGCACAGATACTTGCAGCGCCCGTGACGAGTTTCAGGCAAACCTTTCTCGTTTACAACAGACACCCAACTCTGATAGTGAAAGAAACAGACTACGTGTGGAAAACGAACTTCACAAAAGAAAAGCCCAAGTCTTTTACGATAACAAGAGGGAAAGCAAAAAGGAGCCCAAAGTAATAGGAATTTTGCTGCAATCGCTATGGATTTTCAAAAGAATATTTCTTTGCACAGTGTACCTACCAACGATGTGTACTATTTACGGCAACTAAGTATGTACTCCTTTAATATCCATGTACTTGCTACTGGATACTCGGTATTTTACGCCTATCCAGAAATCATTGGTCATAAAGGACCCAACGAAGTGTGCTCCTTTTTATTCGATTTTTTAATGAACCATCTGAATCCAGAAATTACTGACCTCCACATATTTTGCGATTCTGCTGGAGGGCAAAATAAAAATTTTACTGTATTTTGGTTTTTGCATTACATGGTTCATTATGTAAAAAGGCTCACTTCTGTTACAATGATTTTTCCAGTTAGAGAACATTCGTACATGGAATGCGACAAAAACATGGGACTGATCAATCTACGTATTCCAATGGAGTCGCCCGATGACTGGTATGAACTAATACGAAGTTCTAGGGTACAGCCTTCTCCATTCGTTGTCGTTGAAGTAAACCAAACCATAATCAGAAACTGGAGCGAATTCCTTACAGACGCAGTTTCCAAAAAATGTCCTTTCAAAACAACCTATGAGAAGAATTGCTTTTTCCAAAGATCATCCCAGATTAGTGCACCACAGATCCATATATCATGGCCACTAGGAGACTACACCAATCACTTCTGCGAAGAAAAGAGGTAATGCAAAGGGTATTGCACCAAGCCATGCTATACTGGACAAAGGGGAATTTGAGATTCCGCTACAAAATTGCCAAGGTAATTACCATTAAATCACTGACAATATTCGCTATATAACTTGATATCATTATTTGTAGAGTATTTACCCATAAAAAACGATAAATATCAACATATATTGAAGTTAACAAGATTCTGCACCAATCCTGCGGCTGCCGATTTTTTAAAGAATTTACCTCATCAATAAACAATAATCTTACTTTTTTGTTCGTGTTACTATTTGTATGTATTTGTTACTAAACAAAAAGCCTTTTTAGATAAAAAAAACATTCAGTTAATTTGTAGTAAAAGAAATAAACTTAAAAACTTGATTTTCTCAAAAGTTTTATTTTGGGACAATCCTTGTTTTATTCCTGTACCCTTCATTGTTAAATCTACCTTAGAAAATATTGCTTACAAGGACACTTTATTTATTATAACTGAAGGTGAAACAAATCCAAATTCCTGCTTGGGATGGAGGTGTGGGCCAGATTCGGGGATATGGCTATCCTGTAATTTAAGTGATTATAGAAGTACTTTATGTTCACTTTATAACATAATGAAATTTTAAAAATAAACGTAATAGTTATATTTAAAAATAAAATGCTATTATTTTTTTGTGCCTTTTATTTCATCTAAGAGCTACATCCTTTTATACAAACTATATAACTAATATAAGTAATTTATTTGACAAATTACAGGTTAAATGTTATAAAACAATATCATCCTTATTGATCCATGATCTTTCATCCAATTCCCACTACTTTACGAATAACTTATTATTCTTGGAGCGAAGCACTTTTTCTACTAGATACACATCAGGATACTTTGTTTTTTGTAATTCATGTTCATAAAACCCTCCCAGTACAGGCTTTCACTTCATGTCTTCCAGCATCTACATAGTGGGATTAGTAATGCGAAGTTTCACAATCTTAAATAGTTAACTAGACCAATTGAGTGTGTATCCTGTGGCGAAAATACTTTTAAATTTACTGATTCGTGCTATGTCACCCACAGAATATCGATTCCTATCGAATATTTTTATGTGAGTGTAAGCCTTTAGCTTTGTATGATTACCGACATCTTTGGGCTTCATTCCGATAGTTCTATGCTTACGATTGTTTATAATACATGGTTATGATATCAATTGTATCAATCCATTTGTATTTACCTTGTAGGCTGAATGACTTATATAGAGCACCCTTAATGGTTCTGATAACACGTTCCGCAATTGCAGCCTTCTTTGTGCTGTAGGTGGAGTAATGTTTGACTCCATAACGCTGCATTGGTTTAATAAAATGCTCATTGTAGAATTCTTTTCCTGCATCTGTCTGCAAATTGGTAGGTTTCCGTCCTTTTTTGAATATTGTTTGCATAGCCTTGGTAACTTCTTGACCTGTATTCGTTTTTAATCCTTTAGTCCATAAGTATTTCGAAAAACAGTCGATAACCACTAATATATACTTATAGCCCTTATTTTGTGTGGAATATGTGTCAAATTCAGCCAAATCTGCTTGCCAAAGGCCATCAAAACCTCTAATTATTGTGCGCCTTCGTTTAAAATTTTTTTGTGCAGGTTTATGCAATGCAATAACGAGTTTAAATTTGGACATGGTACTAATTTATCCACAACTGCTTTAAGTCGATATAGTTTTTGCTCCAACACTAGATAAGCGTTAGAGTTTCCTTTAAAAGCTTTCCGAACTGCTTGTAGACAAAAATCAAGATATCCTTTACTTATAGCATCACCATCTTCTTCCGGGTCCGCCAACTGTGTTAAGCGATTTCTATCCAAATTGAATCTTGGTGATAAATAGTATTGCTTAGTGATGGCATGTTGAGGATCTATGGGGCTGGCAACATTGCTGAGTCTCCTATTCTCGATATCAAATTGATTATCATCAATCAGTTTAAACTGAGGGGTTAATTTCTTGAAATGATACTAGACATGTGAACGCCCAAATTTGTCAAGGGTCATTTTAGTTATGATATGTCGACATCAATGCATTCTCATTTATACTGTTTAAAAACGGCTCTTTGGTTTTTCAATGTACCCATCCTCATACAGTTCTTCTACAATTGATATTATGTCATTCCCTGCCAATTTTTCTACCCACAATACCTCTAGATCACGAATTAGTTTATGTCCATCATTCCAATATTTATATTCAATCGGCCTGCTTGTTAATTCCTTAAAAAACGTTGCTCCACCTCCCTTGGTCGTGGGTAATGATGATAGCAAGGGTTTGATTATTTGCGTATACTTTGCTGCGGCTCCCTCGAATTTGCCAATTACCTTTAATAACCATATCGTTTCCTTTAATTGTAACGGGAGTATTACCAATTGTCCATTTGTCAGTTTTGGTATCATAGTGGACTCCATAAGTATGATCAACAGCTCCTTCAGGATCCCTCATAATATGTTCAACGTATATACGAGGTAATTCATGATACTGCTCGAGAAATTCTTCTGAGATGGGTTTATTACGGATAGTAGAATCATCTGTGACACTAAGAGGTTCTTCTTCTTTTTCCTCAATATTAATCTCTCCTACAACAGATGTATCTAAGAAAGATGGTGTACGAAGACCTGGAGGAGGATTTGTTTGAAAAAACGGAAGCTCAGCTAGTGGGCTAGTAGCATCCTTTCTTGAATCACCTAATGGAGTGAAGCCTGGAGTCCGTTGAACTTGAGCTAGCGGGCTAGTGGGGGTAGTAGCGTGCTTTCTCGGAAATATGAATAGGGGTGGCTTTTTGGGTTTAACGCCAATGGGCTCCTTTTTAGGTGTTTTTTTATCTGGATTGATTTTATTTACTATTTCAGTTAGAGGTTCTATTAGGGGTTTACAAGTACTTTCAAATGTTCTTTCATTATCAATGCGAGCAGTTTTAATACTGTTATACTTCTGCTGTATTACTTTACGAGCCCGAATAGATAGCTGTTTACTCAAACAGATAGCTGTTAATACCTAAACAGATCAGTACCTACTAAACTACTGTAAGCAGTTTAAGGTATTATATATTCATCAAATCTTTTCCTATAGCGACCATTATTAACTTCAGCATCCTTGTTTATGACCATGTAACCAAACGGTTCTGCCTAGCATTTTGAACACATGTTCCGAAATAATTTCATGCTTATGGTGGGACTTATTTGATCCTCATACACATGTTTTAGGTTTAATTTTACTGTAAGTTTGACCCAAATAGAAACAGTCAACATCGCTATGCCTACCCATAGAAAATATGCCCTTATGTTATTTTGCTTTTTACAAGCAATATCATCGAAGATAAAAATAGAGTTTGGTTTTGCACAATTTGGCTCAATCACATCTTGATTATCACTGAAGGTAAAGTAACCTATGTCCCTCATTGGAAGTAAGATTTCCTGTAAAAGTTTGTACTTGTTTTGATTCAATGACTTAAGTATACATATACATTAAAAATTATTATTAATTTTATTAAATACATAAATAAAAAGTTTACCTCGAGTAGGATTTGAACCTACGACCTCTACTTTGCTAGAGTACCACGCTAACCAACTGCGCCACCAAGTTTCAAGCCCCAATCGATGTAAATTTTGTCTTTATGTATGTAGAACTACATACATAAAGACAAAATAATTACCTTTGAACTTATTCGTTCATAACAAAAACTTATAATAATTTAATCTACGTATACATGTTTAAATTTCAAGCCATTTTTCTCGGTAATCAGACTGATCATTGCGTTTGTTTTACCACAATTGGAGGGGCCACGTATAATACCAAGTATACTATTAGGAAGTAAATCACCATGTTTTGAAGTAATAGATTTTTCATCAAAGTCATGATTTTGAATTGAGAGTTTTTGTTTTTGAGCAACTACTTTCATCGTTAGTGGATGAAATAAAGCTAAACGCATAATTACAACATTTTTATTTATATACTAGGCTATATTACAATAACTATAACTTTTTCACTGCCCCAGTGAGTGGGCTGTACTTTACAATAGCATCATGGAGAATAAGACCATACACAACGATTCCATTATCGAAAGGTGTTAGAGATTCCATTTCCAATTTGATGTCTACTGTTGAGTTTTTTAAGGATTCATTTTGTTTAGAGCAGTCGATTACAAATACTGGACATGATTTGAATTCGGAATAGTTGAATAATGCATCTTTATCATCTTCACAAGTGTAATCGCATCGAAATTTCAAAAAATTGTGATAGGCAGGTATGTATTGGTTAGCACTGAAGTTCAAATGCATTGCTTCCTATGGACAATACTCCGAATTCAGATGTACTTTAAGATTTCTGATGTTAATGAGATCAAAATTTCCGGCCCTTGGTGACTTTGTGTACCTTTTACCTTGTTGGAATTCAACAATTATCCAACGTGGTTTTTCCAGTTGCGTTGATGTTTTTATTGGCCATATGTTTGAGGTTTCCTGTTTTAAAGAAGGTAATTCATATAACTCCTATTGACGAAATGGAACAGTAATAATAGAATTTTTATTGATTCCTTGAAACAAGTTAAGTTTCGCAGCATCACTAAGTGTTAAGTGTGGTACTTTCCATTGAATTTTATTTAAGGTTATTGCGGCATCAACTTCACCATAGTAACAGTTTGTATCGCTTCTAGATCGAATTAAAACTAACTCTTGGCGCATATTCACGATTCCCTGACGATAATCCTACATTATTCCAAATATGTGGTTCAATGGTATACATACTGTAAAAGATTTTTCTCCATTTTGCTCATCGAATTCTACTTGTAATGGTTCTTCATTCTTTTGTGACCACCCCAAATGGCTTAGAGCTTTGCTTTTGCTTGCCGTATAAGAAATATATCCCTTAAGCGTAGATGTTATACCTGGATTTCTACAAACATCCACTCTCTGACCACCTAACTCATAACGAATTTCTTCGAAAAGAAAGTTCGTGAAATTGTTGGTTAAGCTACATGCTTTTCTTTCATTTTCTTTTTTGAGCTCAAGTTTACCTTCTATGTACAGAAACCTATCATAAGTAGCCGTAATTAGATCTTGACTTTGAATTAAGATGCGTATTTCTTCGAAAGGTCTATATTTAGAAGATCTATATGGAAGATAAGTATCAATATCTGATTTAATTATAGTATCATCAAAATGTACGTTTTGAAAGACGTTTAACGATTTTGCCATTGTGGTTGAGAACGTTTAAACCAATTGACGTTAAAAAGTATTTCTCTGCAGATGTTAACCGCAATGACGGTTGATGACTAATTAATGACTTACTGTAGGGATGATGTCTTTTATATAAATTTCTGAAAGATGGAATTGGTCCTGGATTAATTCTCAGACCCATGCTCTTTTAGTTCTAAGCGTACTGCGAATGGTTCACTTTCACCAAAGTCTATGAATTCACCCTTTTGATTAGTCAAATTAATTGTTATATTACTAATAATTACCAATAATAATAATAACTACTAATAATGTCATTCTAAATATTGAGTATTGCTTGGAGTTTTATCTAGACGATAACCTGGTGGAACTGAAACATCAATCTCATATAATACTTTAGCAGTTTTCCCGTTTCGATAAGATCCCTTTATAATGTTGCACTCTACGTGTAGATTAGTGTTTTTAAGTATTTGGATGTCTAATGCAGATGTATGTAAAATATTTGGTTCTAATATTTGAGACTCAAACCCTAGCATGCGCCCAATGCAATTTTCTTTAGTAAAATCGATATCAAATGAACTGTTTATCTCACATTTAAGTGTATTGTTGTTTGCTCTAATGATAAACTTTTCTGTGGGTATTTTAGATTTTAGATAATCGCTAATTTCATCTAACTCATATGCACCGTCTGGAATACTAATCACTTGCAAATGAAATGGATTTGTTCTAAAATAAAATCTATCGTTGCCTGTATAAATGTTTCCAATGCTGTTGCAGCCGTAAAATCCAACCAATCCAATAACGTATTTCTTCCCCAAATCTAGCTCTATCGGTGGATAGAAGTTGTAGCTAGCTGTGTTACCAACACCTTCTAAACTGAATGTTATTGACATAACTGAGAAAATTTGATGTTGTGCTGATTATTTATATAAACATTGCAGGCATAGGTGTCCGCAAATAATTGTATTAAGCTCTTGATCTTGGTTGTAATTATAATATATTTTACACCCCCGAAAGTAGTTAATCACTTCGTTTGGTGGTCGAATATTACCGAAACTATCGTAATACCATACCTTTTTACCACGCTTTTTGTAGCAAACCCAATGGGTACCTGGCCCTCTTTGGCTATCTAAGTTAATAATTCCAGATTCATTTTTCCGTGGAAATTTAGGTATGCTATCTCTCATAAAAATATCCCTAAAGTACGGTACGTTTTTGGAGTATTTCTTTAAATCAGTATCCGTTAACGGTCTTTCGGGTAATCTATTCAGTTTTTTGGAAACGGTTTTAAGTATAATGCACCACCACCAGATTTGTTTGGTTTTAGATATAGTACACCGCCTTTCTTATTCATGGAGCCTATAGCGACCGATTCCATCATGCGATTATGGCGCGATGTCTCTTCTTGCAATTTTTTGGCATTTTTAGTATCATTGACTGCTTTAGCAATTCCTGACGCACCGCCAGCTAAATCACCGATTGCTGATAATCCTGCGAATAACGGAATAAGAAATGGCAAAAACCTTCCTTGTTTAGGTAGGGGAATTACTCTAAGAACTTTAATGTTTTTCTTTCCTCCTAAACTTTTTACCACACGTTTTGCCGTTGAAAGCGCTGATTTTATTGTGTCTGTGAAATTTCCGTTAGGTTTAATTTTTTAGCTATTGTTTTTCGTAAACGCAATAAATTTACGCTATTGCATTTTTTCTTCTTCTTCAGATTAGATCGACGTTTACACCCCATTCCTAATTTTCTCTTTGCTTTCATGGCGGTACTGACTGCTAAAGCTTCAGTTCGTTCACCTAATGTTGCGGCTGATGATTTAAAGCGTTCCTAAGCTTTTTTTTTTAATTTTATCCGCTTTATGTCTACTATCTAAATCTCTGTAATCTCTGTAACTGATATCGTGAAGTTTGCACTGAGCATCTAATCGATGAATACCGGGGTTACCGCGTGCGAGTCGTTTTTCTAACTTTGTACCAGGCCCGCAATACTGGTAACCAGGTAAATGCAGTTAAAACGGAAGTTTATTGATTGGAGCATTCACTAAACCACCACCACCTGCACTCTTTCGTTTCTTAACTAACATTGTTTACCTGGATGGATAGAACGGGGTATTTACACCTAAATTGGGAAAAACAAATCATAGTTATTTCTTTATTCAGTAAATGCTATACATTAGATAAGCAGGACGATAATACAATATTTCCATTAAACATACAGTGTTATGTGAATTAATATCATACTTAGCATTTATAACATCATCAATGTCTTTATAAATGTCATCATCACCACCACGGAATTGTTTCTCACGAAAACCACGGTAGTCAGCAACTTGTTGTATGAACTTTTCATAAAAACACACTAGATTGTAAGACTCAAGAAATTCCAATCTATAGCTTATTATATCCTTTAAATTGAGTAGTTCTTCTATACTATGTGAGTTGAATGTGCAAGAACAGCAGTTATAGTTTTCTATCATAACAGTTATCAAAATTCTGTCATATCCTTTAATTAATTCTCAACTGTAGTAAATACCAAGATTGCTAGTAGAGATTCACAATGTTGATCATAGATTATATCGTTTTCTTCTTTACATTTGACCAGTCAATTTTATTTTCAATTTCTTGGGATCGGAAAAACTGTAATTCTCCATATGAATGCCATCTTAGAAGCTCATTCCATTCATTCATATCCAACACTACATTATCGCTTTGATCACAGTTAGCACACCCCATACGCACTACTGGTGCAAGCTTGAGGTGCGTACTGTATCCAATTTCCATATGTTTTGCATGATGAGCATCGTTCGATAGTTTATAATAAATACAATCGATTAAGTATTCATTAGCTGCTTGTTTATATAACTATTCAAATAAATCATATGGCTGCCTGTCAGTGTTAGAAGAATAATCTTCATCATGCTTCTCTTCATTTTTACTTCTATTACCACCATCACTATTTTGACAGCACCAAGAACACAAGGTAAAATTGTTATTCATATTGTTACTGCAACTATGTGGGGTGTCCATATATAACGGTGAACTTCTGAGTTTGGATCGTTCCAGAAATGATGTTATTGCTGCCTGCATTATAACGACTGTACTTGCTTGAAATTGAACTAAGACTAAACGCTGTTTAAGAACTGATTTTAGTTAAATCATGTGGGTGGGGTTGTGGCACTACTATTAAAAACTAAATGTTATATTTGTTGTTTTTCCGACTGCACCCAAACTACTCATGAAGACATCCCTCGTGTTTAGCTGCGTTTTAAATCCTGCCATTCGATTTTCTTCTTTCAAATACTCATAAAAGCGTTGAGGTAATATACATTTAAAACCATCCGTTTCCATCACTATACGTTCACCATACTTAGTATTCATTACTGCCACATTAATCACTTTATACCTTTTTGATATCTCGAGGTTACATGCACTTATAAAAAGTTTGCAATGGGTGCTTTGGTTTAACCCTGCTAATTCCATGTTTAACAATTACAAGTTGCTAACTGACTGATCTCAACACACCTCGCTGTGGTTTATAGCACAAAAATGTGTCCTTGACTTAAGTACCTATGACAACATGTTTAAACTTGTTAAATACACACCTACTTTTAGTTTAGTAAATTATTTCACCTTGACTCAATTTAGTCAATATAAGCACCATTAGACCTTGGTCTACTTTTTAGAATAGACAACAACTCGCATTCTTCTTGTTTCCATGAATTGATTCTATTTTTATACTTCTAAGAAATGTCATACGATACCCCCACAGGTTAATAATTTTTGACCTTGACCACTCTATTTTTAGACTTCTTAGAATTGTAATATGATGACATTGCAATTTCTATTTTTAGCTTTTGACCTTGACATACAAATTTCTCGTCGAAACGTTGGACCGCGGAGTGACCTTGTAACATGATTTTTAGCGAGCTCCAAACATTTAAATTTCCCGCCAAAAGTTTGACCTTGAAGAGATCCAAAAGCTTACATTTCTCACCACCAGAGGGCAAGTGACCTTGAATTGGTCCAGAACCGGCCCTTAACCACTATTAGTAATAATTGTAAATTTATTATTATTATTGTCTAGCATTACGTAACACTGAAAAATTTAGAATATTTTGTGATACTTTTTGCAATGTATTATATAAGTGAATTTAATAACTAAGTACGATATTGTAACACTTGCAAATTTTATGTCCTATAACACATTACACTGCATACGGACTTTCAAGACGAGACATATCATAATGCATGAGAATATAATTTTTTGGATATTTATGCTCCCCATTTACTGGCAGAAGTTTTTAACGTCTTTAATAGGTAAAGACTTTTTTTCTTTATTACAACGGGTGCGGTAGTGAATCGGGCGATTATAAAAACACTGTAAGTAATTTTAAAAATAGAAATTTATTAATTTAAAATATACCAATTGAAACATACACAATTCTAATTATTTAAAAATAACGTCTCCTAGATGTCCTCCATTTTGTTCGACACATTCTCGCAATCGTGAGCTAAGGTTATTCATCACATTCTGAAGTGCTGAGTATTCACTGTAACTGCACGTTCACTAGCGTCCTCAAAAAAATATTGTCTTAAAACCGTCCTTAACATGGCACACCAGACTGTCGCTTTAACATTGTGAAGCGGCTTTTCGTGAATGCTTTGTGGATTTTCTCGTCACCAATACCGAAAATTCTGCTTACTAACGAAGCCGGAAGGATAGAAGTGTGCTTCATCACTCATCCAAAGACATCTGCATTGTCATTGATCATGTCCAATATCTGATTACAAAAAGCGAAACGGGATGCGTGATCACAATTATTCAGAGCATGCACTAACTGAATTTTATATGGATGGTACTGGAGGTCGCTGTTTAAAATCCTTCTCAACTGCGATTAGAAATGCCAAGAAATATTGCGTGCCGTCGAGCTGAACGGGTGGGATTTCTTAATACAGCCGTTTGCATCTTGTCCACGTTTTCTGGTGTACGGATACTTTTGACTTTTCGACTTCATCTCTGCAGCGTTGACCCTGCTTCTTCAAAGTTCTTAACCCATGTTTTTATTGCATGAGCAGAAGGTAACGAATCATTACGCGGAATGAATGCGAAATGCTCGTTGAGCGGACACATAACTATGATTGTTTTTAAAAATAAGTTTTAACCGCGTACGCTGGATGTGCACCGCTCTACGACTCCATCGTGACTGAATGGTAAGGCAGACGGTATAAGATGGCGGTAGTCGCGTTCTCCTACCTTGATTGACTACAAAAGGCTGTTTGCAGTGTTGCCAAATCGCTCGATTCACTGCCGCACGTGTTTTTCAATCAACCCCGCCTCGAAATATCCGGGAATTTAAAGAACGGATTCGCGAAGAAGTCACAATAATTCCTATAGCCACACTTCAAAATGTGATGTGATGTGACCTTAGCTCACATGAGGGGATGTGTCAAACAAAATGGATTACATCTTCGAGATGTTATTTTTAAATAATAGTAATTGTGTAAATTTCAATTGATATATTTTAAATTAATAAATCTCTATTTTTAAAATTACTTACGGTGTTGTCATAATCGCCTGATTCACTGTCACACCCGTTATTATGCTGCCCAAGTAGGTAATCTACGATAAATAAGTTTTTTGTTTCTTTGTTAAAGTAACTTTCTAATTTCTAGGGGATCTAACCGTCACATGTACTATATTACGCAAAACATCCAAAACTATTATAAAAGGGCAATTCACAAAATACTCATTTACATATTGTCAACGTCGAAATTTATCTTGTGGGTACTCTAAGAGTTTCTACTAGACATTTTAATGTAAATGCGCTGTATAGGTGTAAATGTTCAACATATTTACGTTATTTTGTTGTTCCAGATTGATAAGAAGTGAGATAACAGTTCACAAATATGAAAATTTAAACTTTCACAATTTTTGTTCATAATTAAGGATACTTTTTGGGCTAAAAATCGTATATTTATGTTTTTCAGTCTTTTACTAATAATTACCGTTATCGTCATCAGTAAAGAACTAGACGTTATCATATAAATTTATAAAAAGAAATATGAAAACGCAAGGATAATACTGCTATAATTTTGTATAAATTGAACGTTAATTTGCGACATTTTAATAAAGTAAAGTAAAGTAAAAGCGCTACAGTGGCGCTAATCCAGGGCATACAAGGGGGTTAAGACTCATAAAAATCGATTTCAGTCATAAACTGAATAAGTATTTTGTGTGAGTGATAACCTAATCTTTTATACAATTTTTCATTAAAGTCTAAACATACTAAATTTTTTAAAACGTTAAAAGATGAGACCTTTTATCATCTTTTACTCGCAAGAAATTCTACTGTTGCATTTATAGGTCTCCTAATGACAGCAACTTTCTTCGATTACCTTAGTATGAAAGTTGACTATCTCCTGTCTCAGTTTCCATCTTGCGATATCTCATTTGTAGGCGATTTCAATGTTCATAACTCTAATTGGCTTCAATTTTCATCTACTACAAATCCCGCTGGTCATAGTGCAGAAACATTTGCTATTTCATGTGATCTCACACAAATGATTTCTGAACCCACAAGAATCCCTGATAACCCTAACCATACTCCACATCTTCTAGATCTCTTTCTTACATCAAACCCTCTTGTTTATAAAACTTCCGTTCTTTCGCCTTTAGGTCTTTCCGACCATTGTCTAATAAAAATCGTTTCTACTGTACCTAATTCCACTGTTGCTCGCAAAACCGATAGAACCTTGTGGTGTTTTAAGTCAGCTCGATGGAGTGATTTACGGGATTTCTTTGCAATCTTTCCATGGCGTGAATATTGTTTTAAGTCGTCCTCTTGTTCGGACATCGCTCTTTCAGTATCTGAAGTCATCCTCATGGGAATGGAGTTATACATTCCGAAAAAACAGTACCGTGTAGGTCATTCACGTTCCCAACCCTGGTTCAATAAGGCTTGTTCTGATGCAATATCTTTAAAAAATAAATGTTACATTAAATGGAAATCTAATAAATCGGTTGACAGTCACGTCGAATACGTTGGTGCTAGAAATATCTGCAAAAGTGTCATCACTAAAACTAAAAAGTTGTTCGAACAACGAAAATGCAATGAACTACATCTCCTTCAGGCAGTCGTAAATTTTGGTCTTTAGCAAAAGCCATTAGTAAAAACTTTCGAACATCTTCATTTCCCCCACTGACATCTATTGACGGATCGGTAGTTGCTGATTCTGTAGACAAAGCCAACGTTTTTGTGGATTTGTTTGCATCAAACTCGTGTCTCAATGATTCTGGAAAAGATGTGCCCCTAGTCAACTCTTCTTCATACGTTATGAAACCAATTCATTTTCAGTACAAGCTCTTGGAATCGATCATCAGTAGGCTTGATCTCAATAAGGCGACTGGCCCAGACGGTATCCCAGCTATTGTCTTAAAGAAATGTTCCCCCGAACTAGTACCAGTCCTATCTAAGCTCTATACGATCTCTATATCTTCTGGGAATTCCCTTCATCATGGAAGTTAGCAAATGTTCAACCTATTCCCAAAAAGGGATAAGACCGATCCCTCAAATTACAGACCAATTGCCATCACTTCCATTTTGTCTAAAATCATGGAAAAAGCCATCAATCAGCAACTGCTCACGTTCCTTGAAACTAACAAACTCCTTAGTGACCACCAATATGGGTTTAGGCAAAGTCGTTCAACAGGCGATCTTCTTTCATATGTGACCCAAGTTTGGAACAATACAGTAGAGCAGTCCGGTGAAACAGTTGTAGTCGCTTTAGATATCTCAAAGGCATTTGACCAAGTTTGGCATAAGTGTTTACTTGTCAAACTCACCTCGTTTGGGTTAAATGATACGCTCATCAACTGGGCTTCTAGTTTCCTTGATAAAGACGAATACGTGTCGTAGTTGATGGCTTTTTCAAAAGAAGTTAGCATTAACGCGGGCGTACCACAGGGATCCGTTATAGCGCCTACACTTTTCTGCTGTACATAAACGACCTTATTTCTTCAACAACTAACCCCATCCATTGCTTTGCTGACGATAGCACTCTTCACTGTAGTTCATCTCAGTCTACTCATAGTGATAATCCACCTTCTATGTCAAATCAAGAAATTAAAGCTGAAATGGCAAATTCAATCAACAAAGACATTCAACGTATTCTCGAATGGGGAAGCAATAATCTAGTTAAATTTAATGCTAACAAAACTCAGTGTTGCCTTATGTCCGCCAAAAAAGATCGATCATTTCCTGTTGTAAGTATGAATGGCTCAGTTCTTAAGTTTTCAGACTCAATTACTCTGTTGGGTATGACTGTATCTTCAAATCTCTCATGGGTTGACTATCTTATGTCAGCTACCAAAACAGCTGCTCGTAAAATAGGCTTTTTGTACAGATCTAAGCAGTACTTTACCTCTCGACAACTCCTTCTGCTGTATAAGGCCCAAATTCGGCCTCATCTGGAACATAATTCTCACCTTTGGGTTAGTGCTCCCCAATACGCTCTCGATATCGTTGATCGTATTCAAAAGAGAGCGATTAGGCTTATAAATGACCCGTCCTTAACTTCTCACATACAGTCCCTTGAGCATAGAAGGATGGTTTCAGTTCTTTCTTTGTATTATCGTTATTACAACGGCTATTGTGCTGGTGAATTACATTCTTTGATACCATCTCCGGCTATCTTTGCGAGAAACACTCGGTTCGCTCATTCACATCATCAGTATGCAGTACAAATCTCCACTTGTCGTACCAAACGGGCGCAATCTACATTTTTCTACACGGCTTCTAAACTCTGGAATGATCTCCCTAGTTCCTGCTTTCCTCTCACTTATGATATGAGAAAATTTAAGGTAGCTGTTCATAGGCATCTATTGGCAATTCATTATCCCTCTATCCATCCTCCTAAGTGTTCCTGAGTGCTTTAGCACGATAGGCCTTATTTAGCCTGTTCAGGTCCACAATCATAAAAAAAAAAAAAGTGGCAAGGAAGTCTTCAATCCATGTTTGCTTAAGCTTATGCATGTTTTGAAATGCTCGAAGAAATAAACTGTCTAATTTTGAATTCTTTATACTTTAATTTTAATGTGTATAGTTCAGCGTGAATTTAACCTGGCGTCAAAATTATTACAAAAGCACAAGCATAGACAGCAACAGAAGTAATAAAACTGACAGACTAAACGCCAAACAGGAAGACACCATGCTGCGCGAAAAAAATTACGTGACCGTGTACTATTCAACCGGAAAATATTAGTTTTTTTAAGAAAAGTAAAAGTTACGTTTTGTACATTTTTTAGTTTATAACCTCTTAATTATGATGTTTATATTTTATAATTAGGACAATTTAAATAAAAAAAAACATTTATTTAATTGTGAAAAGTGAAATATAAGGTTATGTTACTTATTCATAAATTTACTCGGAAATGTTGTAATTCGCATTTTAATTATTAAACACGTTCTAAGGGTAAATAATTCGTGTCTAAACAGTTTTATACATGCGATGGTTCTAAATAGGTGTAATAGAGGGGGTAGAGTTTTATCGAATTCAAATATTAGATAGTATGCAAGTTCAAATAAAGTTGAAGAAGTTATATAATTTGTTATGAGGAAAATATAGTATACGAATGTAAACAGATGATTTTTATACAACAAAACAGGTTTTATGGGGTTTGTACAATGATGTTGTATTTATAAAAGCATTGAGATATGGCAGTAGCATGTTAAAAAGGTCAACACGATACATATTAGTGTGTTAAAGATAAATAAGAAATTTCACATATAAATCAATATAATTAACCAATTAAACACATAACAGATATTGATTACATGAAGTACAATAATCCTAATGTGTAGAACATGTATAATAATTGGTGCAATGCATAAAAACTCTGCGAACTATAAAAAGGGTTATGGTACGAAGACGTTATGTTGGTAGATCATAGACTAAGTGTTTAAAAAGTGCTTAAGAAGTTAAACTGCCTTAGAAACATATCTAAGAACATGAACAACACATGTTGTTCAATCTGCAAATGAACATGAACTGCGGGCCCGCCAGGATGTCTAATCTTGCAGATTAAACAGGGTATTTTAATAACGTTAATAATTTTAGTAATTTTATATTTAGTAATAAGTTGAGAAATATAAGTAGAATTAACAATTAAGAAATACGTAAAACGAATCGTAAGCAAAACTGAATATAGAGCAGGTTAATTATTGCGACAATTGTGCTGATACAAAAGTGTGTAAGGTTGAAATTACACATATACTATGTGCATTATAACTAGTAAGCACAAAAAGGCGCTTAAATGAATAAAACATGACCTACTAACTAGGTCAAACAATAAAATACGTCATGTAAAAAGTTGTATATAAAGTGTAAATAATATCAAATAAAATAGTCTTTGAACGAATCTCATCTTTTATTCAATTACTCAACAGGGTTGTGAGGTCTAGTCTACAATTGGTACGAGTGACGGCGTACCCCTCACATTAAACCCCAACTACTCAATCTCTCTATTCAGAGCATTAGTCATGGTCCTTCGAGCCATCAACATCGGCAACCAGTAAAATTAGTCATGGTCCTTCGAGCCACCAACATCGGCAACCAGTAAAATTAATTACTATTGAAGACATCATCCACCACCAACAGCAGCAGCTATTGAACATCAGCCTATTGAAGACATCAACACCACCAGCTACATTCAATTCACCACCACCACCGCCAAAAGAAGTTACAATAGCAAGTCTACCTCTGTCAACTATAAGGATTTACGTCCCTTATAGGAAAGAAGAAACATATCGACAGTGGGTAAGAAAATCAAGCTTAATAAATAAGAAACAACACAAGACTCAAAGCGAAAAATGGAGAAGATAAACAAATTGGCCAACACCCAAAATGAAATTGGCAAGGCTATGGAGAAGATGTTTACAAATATGAAGAAAGATGCGGCGGCACGGAAGAACAAGGTGTACATTAATGAACGTAGCGCTTTATAAATGACCATGTTCAATTCTCTGATTAGAGAGATTGAGTAGTTGGGGTTTAATGTGAGGGGTACGCCGTCACTCGTACCAATTGTAGACTAGACCTCACAACCCTGTTGAGTAATTGAACAAAATGAGATTCATTCAAAGACTATTTTATTTGATATTATTTACACTTTATATACAACTTTTTACATGACGTATTTTATTGTTTGACCTAGTTAGTAGGTCATGTTTTATTCATTTAAGCGCCTTTTTGTGCTTACTAGTTATAATGCACATAGTATATGTGTAATTTCAACCTTACACACTTTTGTATCAGCACAATTGTCGCAATAATTAACCTGCTCTATATTCAGTTTTGCTTACGATTCGTTTTACGTATTTCTTAATTGTTAATTCTACTTATATTTCTCAACCTATTACTAAATATAAAATTACTAAAATTATTAACGTTATTAAAATACCCTGTTTAATCTGCAAGATTAGACATCCTGGTGGGCCCGCAGTTCATGTTCATTTGCAGATTGAACATTCTGCCGGGCCCGAAGTTCATGCTCAATTGCAGATTGAACACATGTGCAATGTGAAATTAACAATACAAATACAATAAAATATTACACAATTACTCTACACTTATTTCTTCGTTATCATTATCTGATATAAAATCAGATTCATCCGACGAGTCTCCACTCCTACTTACAATACAATCAATTCCTCACAAACGACATCCATAATATGCTCTTTATTAATGTATTCCTCTTCAATTTCTTTAACATGACGGCACACTTCTTGCCAGTGGCTCTCTAAATCCATCGAACACTTTTCACGAGTTAGTTTTTCAACATCGGCTAATCTAAAAGTTTGTTTCTCGATGCCACCAAAGCTTTAACATGGGCCCATATTTTTTCTATTGGATTTAGCTCCGGGTGGTATGGAGGTAGTCGACGTACAGAGTGACCATGTTTTGCAAATATAGCATCAATTGAATATTCCGTGTAGTTCAGTTTATTACATTTTATTAAGTCATACAGCTCCACTTTTGTTTGGCATCCATCATGTACGATCCCTCGTTCTTGTAACCAAGTTATCATTTCCATTTTTTTACTGCTAAAAGTTGGATGTTTAACAGCTAACATGTTGTGATAACTTGCATTGTCCATAAGAATAACTGACTTTTCGAGCAAATTCGGTAATTACTGGTGCTCAATCCATCGTTTATAATTAATAAAGTCCATATCGTCGTGATAATCACCTGTTTTTGAGCCCGATTTAAAAACTAAGACGGTATTATTGATAAATCCCACTTCACCACCAGCATGTACTATTATAAGACATTGATCTTCACCGATTGGACATTTTAAACCTTCGTTGGACTCATCTACCCAGGAATGTGGCGTTGTATGCGATGCATGTATGTATGTACATTTACATTTTGGTTGTCACTGTCATACTGTTCCTGATAACTAAATGTTGCTGAATGCACGCTTTCAAACTTGGTTGTGCAATAATTCTTAAAATGGAAATATAATAGGGTTTTGATGCTTGTTGATCCCAAATATGTAAATTCCTTTAGAAAGCAGCCAAACTTGGTTGGTTTAAACGAGTTAAGGTACCATTTGTTTATAATTCTTCTTCATAGCAACAAACTTTTACTGCGTCATCCTCGATCAATTGTATCGTATAGCGCACAATTAACGGCAAACTTAGTACAATGAAAATACGCAAAAAGGAAAAGTTATCGTAAAAATTAAAGTGCCTAAAAAAGGTAAACATCTCAAACAATGTAAAATAGGTTCAAATAGCTCTTATTGTAAAAACTATACAGCACTTTTCAACAAAATATTTAAGAGAACAAAATGGATGCTCTTCTCGCTTTTAATCATCTACCAAAAAGGATACTAATGAAATCATTGCGCATGACCTGTCCGAACCGTAAGTCCAAACAGTACGAACATAATTTTAATACATATTTTCAGCCAAAAAGGTATGCAATTTACATGGCAAGAAAATGAACGAAGTTGCCTACATTATTGCAAATTTCAACATAACATAAAAAGTTTGTTACACATTAACAGAAAATTCGTGTTGAAATGCTCTGGTGCGTACAACACGTGGATTCTCATAGTGCCAGGTTCATAAATTGTGGTAATTTACTGAGCCGCTTCATGTAAATGTAGCTTCGTCTGTCCATGCAAATTTTTTTCAAAAGTACTTTTACTTTGCGTAATCCATTACAAAAACTAACGCGTTTATCGGCATCACCGGGTTGTAAGTTTTGAACTGGTTGCATCTGAAATGGCTTCCTGTGATCTTGCCTCAAAACGCGATGAACCTTATTTTTAGAAACAAAAACGGCGTTGCCTTGTAAATGGTGATCTGCTCATCGTAGGCTTAATGTTCTATTACGTTTACGTATTACGTTTCTATGTCGTTCATTTTTCTTAGACTTCATTCAATCACTAAAGAACACTGAGTTGCGCGTCGGATAAATTCGGAATTTGACATCATACGAAATAAATGCTAACTAAAAATATCAGTTGCAAACAAAATGTGAACTTAATGTAAGCGTTTAACTTTAATTTAACTAAACAATTAATGCATTACAAAAGGATGAAAACTTTATTATTGCTGAAATGGTTTTTACTTAGTATCAGAATTAATTCTACAGTTGTGTATAAAGCAACAGTATAGGTGATTCACATTTGGGGTTATGTTTATTATGCCAACAATTTTTTCTGTTTTTTAAGCTATAATTAGGTAGGTAATAGGTAGCTGGTTTTAGTTTCATTTTAATAATGTTTAATTTTAGGTTTAACAGTAGGTAATGTGGTAAATCTTTTGTAGACTGTGATCTTCCGAAATATCAACCACTTTCATTTGTCGTTATTTAACGCTTAGGTGTGTAAACGTAACAAAAAGGACACAAATTTTTACATCCTTTTAAGGGGAATAAGTGTTATTTGCATCCAAATGGGGATTCCCTTGAAAAAGCACAGCGTGATTTCATTTAATTATCAAATTATATCAATAGAAAGCACATCAAAACTGAACGTTATTTGTTTGAAAGTGAAATAGAATTTCTGAAAAAGTTGAAAAATTGTTTGCGTTTTACAAGATTAGTGACATTGGTTCTTTAGGAATACAAAAAGTTGTCATGTGATATATTTAATTGTGGTTAAATGTGAATACTTCTGTTGTACATAATGCATCTATTTCAATGAACAATAATTCGTAATAATAGGTTCCTCAAGTCTGTATCCGTCATATTTTGCTCTGTATGCACTGACTACTTTCAATAGTTCCACTTTTAAATAGTCGTCTTGAAAATAAATATCTTTTGATCGGAGCCATTGTTGAATTTCTTCCTTATTTGACGCACTATTAGGAATTTTTTCCCATTTTCGGCTATGGTAAGGAGCATGGTCCATCACCACAGCTGTCTTTTTTGGCAGATTTGGAACTATCTGATTTTGAAACCAATTTACAATAAGGGGTCTATCCATTTTGTCATGATAATCCCCGGCATTCTTTTTTGCCAGAAATGTCAATTCGGCACCATTTTCAGATCCGCGTTTAACAGAACAAAACGAGGGCCGCGAGCAGCAGGAGCTTTAAACCTGTTGTGAGGCCGCGAATGAATGCCTCTCGACTTGTTTTTACCTAATTATCCACCCATTCCTTTGACACGGAGTGACCTACGTTTACCCATGATTCGTCCAAGTGTACAAAAAAAACTTTTGTTGCTTCAGACACGGTTTCTTTTAATTGTTTCAAGGTATATGTGGGGTGTAAGTTTTTCAAATAACTGTACACATTATATATCACCTCACGCGTTTGACCACTTATTACTTGGCCACTTTTTCCCAATGTTGAACTCATATTTCTGCACTCGTTTTTTAAATCACAGTTGACAACGAACTAACTAATAAAAACATTTTTGAATATTTGCTAATCTGTTGTTAATGATACTGAAGAATGTCAACTATTAGGATTTCTTTAATGAGAATTTAAGCAAATGCCATTAGCATTACATGCGCCGCAAAACTACTTATTTATTTTACTATGCATTGTGAAAGTATTTGTTGTTTATACATATTTGCCTAATAAATTTGAGTATTATGAGCTTTAAAATTAACATAGGACACAAAATGGTT
The DNA here is from genome assembly GCA_036346205.1 of Vesta saturnalis. Lineage (NCBI taxonomy): Eukaryota > Metazoa > Arthropoda > Insecta > Coleoptera > Lampyridae > Vesta > Vesta saturnalis. The sequence goes on from JARFJB010002187.1 coordinate 7,478,844, forward strand.
CACTGTCGTTTTGTTGCAATAATTGTAATAAAGTTAAATTAACAAGTACGTATGTAAATTAATAACAGAAATAAATAATTAATTAGTGTAATACACGCTTTTGGTGGCGTCGCCTCTGACATGCCGCGCTTAAGAGACTTGAAGTTAGACGAATGCGCATCCAACATTCAGGCATTCTTTGGCCGCGCGGACTATTTGTCAATGGCTATGAAAAAGAATTTTTAAATATATAATCACTTTCGTATAAAGTTTCATTTCTTGTACTGTATCTTATACTAAAAGTTATTGTAATTTTCTCAATATGGTGTCAGATCCCTAGTAAGTTTAACAACTCAAAATTAAGTTTTGCATAATTATTTACAAAAAATGATTGACAACTATCGCGCGGATACATTGGACAATAAGAATTAGCGATTCTCATATTGTATAAACCGCAGGAATGTAACTAAATGCGTTTTTCTCACATAAAAATCGGTAAAGCATTGTGTGAGTTCCAATCGAATGTAGGTACATTAGATAAGAGTGCTCGGTGCTCAAAAATTCACGATACCATACGAGGTCCTAATGTGTACCTTATTAGGAAATAATACAACTTCACAAGGCCATGAGAGGTACACGTGTGTACCTCGGACTTCACAGAATTGGTGGAGATTTTACGCAATTCACTTGAAACCGCTACAGCGGCGAAACGCTGAAGTAAACCCCACGTTTGAAGGTCGTTCCGAAGTCAATGAAATATCGAAGTTTTACAGACACAAAACGGACCGTCCCACAATGTAGAATGCCGTGAGACGCTCCTTTCCTTATGAGGTGCAAAATCTGTACCTCGCAACAAGAAAATACCTCACAACACCGCTAACGAGTGGTGATTTTACCTCACAAGATTTCTGAGCCACACAAACACACACACACACACACACACACACACACACACACACAGACACAGACACAGACACAGACACAGACACAGACACAGATACAGACACAGACATTGACACAGACACAGACACAGACACAGACACAGACACAGACACAGACACAGACACAGACACAGACACAGACACTGACACGGACAATGACACGGACACGGATACGGACACTGACACGAACACGACCACGGACACCGACACGGACAAGGACACAGACACGGCACGGACACACACGCATACGTGCACGCGCACGCGCACGCACATGCACGCACACACACACACACACACACACACACACACACACACACACACACACACACACACACACACACACACACACACACACACACACACACACACAAACACACTCACACACAGACACACACACTCACACACGCACACACACACACACTCACACACAGACACACACACACACACACTCACACACACACACACACACACACACACACACACACACACACACACACACACACAGACGCACAGTATACGCAGGCGCAGGTGCAGGTGCAGACCCAAACACAGACACAGACAGACATAGACAGACACAGACAGACACAGACAGGCACATACAGACACAGACAGACACAGACAGACAGGCAGACAGACACAGACAGAGACACAGTGACAGACACAGACACGCGCACGCACGGACACACACGTGTGTGTGTGTGTTGTATAGTGACGTTTTTGTTGGATCATACAAGCTATCTTCAGGTAATCTATGCTAGACTTCTGGTGATCTGGTGATTCGAACAAAGCTGATGCCTTGGTTGATCTCTGGTGCTAGTTGTAATTTGATTTTCGAACTCAACGCTCGTTGAAGTGCCACTTTTTCTGTCGTTTTTCACTTCGAATACTTTCCCTCCTTTCTCTTTTTTTACCGTTTCTATCTGTTTGGGCGATGTTCCTTGTGGTAGCTGTACCATGCTTCTTTAAGAGGTATCTTCCTGGTACTGGGTAATCTTTGTGGATCACCATGATGGACGATCTTTCGCTATTGCTATGGTTCCCCGAAACCTTCGGTGTATTTTATTTTGAATATTAGCTAGCATATTAACGTTTTCAAAGTGTATTTTATGTGTCTCCTACACATGTTGGGTCAATGAAGAAGTTGCCAGATTCTTTAGTAGCGCATTATGATGTTCTTCTCTGCGTACGTTAAGGCATCGGTTGATTTGTTCTATATATCCGGTGGAATTTTCGACTTCAGATTCTGAAGCATGTTGTGTTGTTTCTTCAGGAGTTTTTCTATCCTGTCTGTTACACCTTTCAAGTATGGTACAAGTGTCTTGGCTATAGGTTTCCTATTGTCTTCTTTCGCCTTCGATGGTTTTTTTGCTCTTTTTACGTTTTTCCTAGAGAACATATTCTGTAGCAGTGTGGTGTTGATGTTATTTGTTTTTTTCTAAGCTTTGTGTCTGTCTGCTAGGCGGTTGCATCTTGTTATCAGCGTTTCTACCACTGATTGTAGTTGCGTTGGATGGTTATAGGACTTGGCATTCAATTAACGGTTAGTGTGTGTACTTTTAAGGTATAAAAAGTATTTCAAAGTGCCGCCTTGTATCTTGTAGATCAGAACATCTAGCAAGCACAATTTGTTTTCTTTTTCCGCTTTCATAATTCTGTTGCGCCTGGCGTTGTGTATAGTTCCAATTATTCATATAATGTACGTGTCGTCGATGTACCGTATCCAAAAGTTTTGGTTTCTTGGACGCTAATTCTAATGCCTTGATCTTGAAGTCTTGCATATGTCTGCAACTACTGACGATAGTGGTGATCCTATCGGTGCTCTTTCCGTTTGTGTGTATCTTGGATGCCCGTAGAAGTAGGTATTGTTGAGCAATGTTCCACCAGGTTTAATATGTCGTTTTCTAGTTGACATTTTTGTTGGGTGAACTCCGGTGCTTCTTTGATAGTGATACACGTGAATAAGAAGACAGAGTTCACTAGTAGATCCTGAGTTCCACAGTGTACCTAGATGAAATCGCTCGCGTTTTTTAAATTGGATTCTGCTTCCGTTGTGCATAGTTGCAGCTGCTTTGCTAGGTATGTCTCTAATTCTTGTAGTGGTGAATCAATGGAACGAAAGATAGGTCAAAGTGGTACCCTTTCTTTGTGAATTTTTGGTAGCCCGTATAACTTTGGACATTTTGATGATTTCATCGTCGGAATTAGTTGTCGTTGAAGCCATCTGGTATTCTGCAGCGTTTTACAGATAAGTTATCGGATCTGAGTAGATTGGGGTGTATGCTTTAATAGACCTTTGAGTTTGTCGTCGTATTGGGACTTGTCCATTATTACGGTAGTGTTTCCTTTGTTGGTTGGTGGTACTATTAATTGGGTGTGTGTTCTTCATTTGTTGTTCCTCCAGTGTGAGCATTAGCCTGGGTGGCTTCGCTATACGGATTGTCCTCGTGATGTCTTCGAGAATTGTTTCTGCTGTAGATTGCTAATCTAAGCCTCTATGTTGCATATGTTGTTTTCTATTAGAATCATGGTTGGTACCACCGCGTAGTTTATTAATTTTCCAGTAGATTTTTTGTTGCACCGTTGGTCGGGTACGGTGTTTCTGTTTTGGGTTTTTGTAGTCCACATTCGTTGGAAGTTCTTCATCTGCTTGTTGGTGACCTATATTCCATGAGTTTCTGCTTGGAACTGAGTCTGGCGGTCAATGGTTTCCCATAAGCTTGTTGTTGTTATTTACGTGCAGATTGTATATTTGAATATTGGTTGTGTTCAGCACTGGTATTCTGGATCGATTCTCGTAGAAGCGCCTTGCTTGCTCGTTTTAAGATGTTCCCCGACTTGTGTGTTTGTGAAATATCAGTTTTAGAAGCGTAGGTATCACATCTTGGTTTAAGCATCGTTCCACGAAAGCCAAATCACAAAATAATTTGGTCTTTTTGGCTCGTAATTTCTTGAAGATACGGATTCTCACTATGGGGAATTCGGAAATGATAATAGACAAAAATCCGGTTAAATTGCAAAAAAGTTGTGTAATTAGGGGACCAATAAAATGACACAAAAACTCGATAGTGTGATATTTTGTTTTTAGGATATTTGAAAAAATTTTAATTTTTGAAATTTCTATTTTATTTTTATTTGTCGTTATTATAAATGCTAGAGCAAAAATACACACATTTCTTCATGACAAGTTGTTACGGGCTTTAACGTGGCATAGTCATTTTTCAATCGGACGTTTCGTATTTTTATAGCTATCATCAACTTATTTTTTTAAATACGGTCCTGATATTTTGAAAACTGATTTTGAAAGGTTTATTTACTACAAATTCAGAAATTTATCACATTTGATGGCCTGATCGCGTTTTGAACCCTTTATTTGCGTAATTGATGTGAGATTTTTAAATTGTATTCTAATAAGGGGGCCATGCTACCTCATAAGACAGGTGTGGGTCTCCTGAACTTGTACTATAGGCTTCACCCCTTGTCTTCGCCCCCTGCCGAGTGCCTAGATTGTTTGAGATGCCATCTACCAGTGTATTTTAAAAGGTAATGAATGTTTTCTGTAATCGAGGCTCAACCTAGTAGCATATTTTTAAAAGTAGATTTGATTGTTTGTGACGCCATCTAGGGGTGTAATTTTAAAAGTAATGTTTTCTGTAATAGAGATTGATCGTGGCTCCACCTAGCGATAAGTGCATACAGATCCTGTAATCGTTAGGCATAAGCAAATTCCGTGGGGTTTTTACGCAGACAGGTTTTAAATAGGAAAAGCAAGGCATGTAAACAAGGTTGACACCGTAGTTACATTTTCAAGGTCCTTTCACCATTCAATATTCAATTACATCAATAGCATCTAGGAAAAACCCATTAATTACGTAATTACGTAAAGGCAAACACGTTGCCCTTCTTGGCCTTCATTTCCAATTTTGATAAAGCAGTAACCAACTCCCACACACACACACACACACACACACACACACACACACACACACACACACACACACACACAGACACAGACACAGACACAGACACAGACACAGACACAGACACAGACACAGACACCGACACAGGCACAGACACAGACACAGACACAGGCAGACAGACACAGACACAGACACAGACACAGACACAGACACAGACACAGACACAGACACAGACACAGACACAGACACAGACACAGACACAGACACAGACACAGACACAGACACAGACACAGACACAGACACAGACACAGACACAGACACAGACACAGACCCTGACACGGAGAATGACACGGACTCGGACACGGACACGGACACGGACACCGTAGTTACATTTTCAAGGTCCTTTTACCATTCAATATTCAGTTACATCAATAGCATCTAGGAAAAACCCATTAATTACGTAAATACGTAAAGGCAAACACGTTGGCCTTCTTGGCCTTCATTTCCAATTTTGATAAAGCAGTAACCAACTCCCACTATTCAATTACAATTATAGTGTCAGGGGAAAAACTTCTAATTATCTAATTACGTAAGGGTAAACAAGTTGACCTTCATTTCAAATTTGGATGTTATGAGTCATAATCAAAGTCCTTGGCCATTTTGTTTTGGCGGGAAATTTGAAATTGTGTTCTAATAAGTAGGCCCTCATGTTATCTCATCAGACAGGTGTAGGACATAGGAACTTGCTCTCGGGTCTTTGCCCTCAAAATTTCGCAGTAAATTTGCTTTTAATTATGAGTCATAATTAAATTTTGTAAACTCTAGAAAGGGGACCCTCATGCTAACAGACAGTTGTAGAACTCCGGAACTTGTTTTAGGGTCGTCGTCCCTTAGCGGGATATTTGATATTGTATGCTACTAGGGGGCCCTACCGCTAACTTGCAAGACATGTATAGGACGCAGGAACTTGTTTTTGGGCCTTCGCCACCTTGTCAAAAAACAGAAGTTAATCAAGTCAGCCGAAGCATATCAAACAAATCACTTTCGGTCAAATCAAACAACCAAATCAATATCAATCAATCAAAGCAATTAACCAAATCAGACAGATCAATTAATTTCAAGCAACTCAAACAAGGAGCTCAGCTAACAATTCTTCATAACCTTCAGGTAACGATTCCCCCACTGTATAAACCTAGCTCCTATGAGCGACCGCTTACTTTGTAGATAAGCCTAACAGACACTCAGAGCTGGTACCCTACCTAAACATGAGGGCACATGAGGGCGTGGAAGAACAGTCGATCATCCGCAAATCAATTCAATCTCAATCAAAAATCATAACTTACAGTTTGCAAAAATCAACTTACAATTCAGAAATACTGGTTTGGTTTAACTTATAGCTTGTTTAAATCAACCACAATTCAAAAGTACATGAGATAGCCTACGACATTGCTGTCAATATACGAACACCAAATTAGCATGTAACACTATTGCAGTGTTTTGTATACAGTGATAAAAATACGTTCTACAGTTAAATTAGTTAAAAATGCTCGAAATCAGATCATCGTATCATTTTATATACAAGGAATGTCTTATTGGAAACACATCTGGCAAGAGAGGCCCTAGATTTATAAATAAGCTTGAACGCAATATTTCGTTTTTGAAAATGGACATATGCCCAGTGACAAATAAACAAGCTGGGTTTCATTTCCAATCTTGATAATACGCATGTGATTTGAAACTAACACAGATTTTATTGCGTAAGACAACTATAGGACTTCATTATTCATATCATTATCATTAGACAACTATAATAATAATATTAATATTACCCAAACTAGCATGTAACACTATTGTCGAGTTTTGCATACAGTGATAAAAATACGTAAAACAGTAAAAATGCCTACAAAACAATAGGTGAGAGTGATGAGAGAGGCGAGAGAGATGAGAGAGGCGAGAGAAACGAGAGAAACAAGGGAGTCGGGGGAGAGGAGAGAAACGATAGGGACGAGGGAAACGAGATAGGCTAGGGTAACGAGAGAGACCAGAGAGAAGCGGGAGACACGAAAGAGGCGAGCACGATCAACTTCTATTACAGAAAACATTCGCTAGTCTAAATATACATCACTAGGCGGCGTCGCAAACAAACAAATCTGTGTTTAAAAATATACTGCTAGGTAGAGCCGTGATCAACTTCCATTGCAAAAAACATGTACTAGTTTAAAAATACACCACTAGATGACGTCACAAATAAACAAGTCTGCTTTTAAAAATAAGTGTAATCTAATTAAAGGGATTTTTTGTCACGCGCAAAGAACGTGAATATCACATTTCCATTTTCAAGGACAGTCCAACTTTCACGTAATTAGCTAATTAGGGTTTTTCCAAACATAGTAGATATATTTGAATAGTGAAAGGTTGTTATTGTGGTTACATAACTGGGGGACATCCAGAAAATAATTACATTATATTAATGATTGCTGGAGGCCTTTATATTATTCAGTTATAAACAAGACGTCGAAAGTGAATGTGTTGTGACTGTGAGCAGGTTTACCGTGTCAAGGCGTTCTCCCAATACGATTATCGACAACAACCCTTGTAAGTGCTCGTTTTTTATTTTATACCTTCACCCTTATTTTAATTACTTTATTTAATTGCTAGAGGCCTGATTTCAAGTTTGGTTATATTTATCGTTGTGTAGGCATTGTTACTGATTTGCGTATTTTTATCACTGCATGCAAAACTCGACAATAGTGTTACACTCTAATTTGGGTGATATTATTATTATTATTATTATTATTGCGCGTCAGTTACTTGGCTATTAGCGCTTAAGATCTGTCGTAAGCCATTAAATATCATTAAAAAAATTAATATATCTTAGAAAATCGATAACCTTTCTTTCCATTCTTACATCAAGTGCTAGACATTTTGCTGTTTCATTTGGCATTTCTAATTGATTTCTTATATTATTAAAACCCTCACATTCACATAAGAGGTGCTGTACTGTCTTAATATTCTAGCAATGGTCTCATTGTTTTTGCCTGGTTCTTGATAGCATGTGGATAGACGTTAACCTGGTGTGACCTATTCTGTCTCGTAAGCACTCACTGCTCCCTTCTACTTAATGATCGGTCGTAGTCATAGTTATTAATATTGACTTTAATTTTTTTTAGTTTGGCGCTGGCATTTTTCCATTGACTTTGCTAGGCTTGTTTTATTTTGGTTTTTGTGTCTTTTTAGTATGTCTTGATATCAAGATGGTATACCTTGGCATGGTTCTAGTGTTGTTGACAGTTTGGCTTTCTCATCTACGATTTCATTGCCAGTTATTCCAATATGGCTAAGAATCCATATAAACTTAACTATTTTATTTTTGCTTCCTAACCAGTAAGTCGAATTTAACATTATTGGCACGAGCGAGTCTGTACTGAACAGATCTGAAATGCTTTGCAAGGCACTCAGAGAATCGCTACATATTAGGAATATATTACCACTGATGTATTCTATGTACCTTAGTCCGTCCATATAGCGTACAGTTCTGCACTGAAGATTCCGGAGGTATGGGGTAATGTCCAATAATGGAATTCTCCGCCAGAGTAAATAGCCGAAGCTGTACCGTCTTTAGTTTTGGAGCCGTCTGAATATAGTACTGTTGCATTTTGTGTAATGTATTTTTATAAATTTTATTATTAGTCTTTCCTTTTTTGTAGATACTGCAAACCAGGTGGAGTTCCGGCACGCTGAAGACCCACGGAGGAGTTTCCGTGTTTGCATATTGATACATATTTGGAAATTTAATTTTATAATTTAAAAAAGTTTGTTTTATTCGTACTCTAGTGGGTTTTGTTATGATGGGTTTCTTGTCATAGATTAAGTCCGTCTTTCTTGGTTCAAATAGTAATTCCTTTAAGGGATGACATTTTTGCGTCCATATTTTTAGCGCGTATTTAAGCAGGTTTACGAGTATTAGGTAGTTTAGTGGCATAACTCCGCTCTCACAACATACTGAGGAATGTAGACTCGTACGAACAGCTCCCGTTGTTATTCGTAGCCCTTCGAGTTGTACCGATTCTAATTTTTTTAGATGGGTAGGTCTAGCTGCCGCGTAGATACTACACCATAATTTATTCTGCTCTGTACCATTCTGTTATAGAATTTAATTAAAATATTTCTATTTGCGCTCGATTTAAGGTTTGCAATAGAATGCATTACATTTAAAAATTGTTTACACTTGTTTACCAATAGTTCTATGTGCTGTTTCCATAGTAACTTTTTATCTAGCGTCAATACTAAGTGTTTTATTGAAGATTGAGTTTTTATTTGTTTTCTTCCTATTTATAGGTTAGGTTCTTGATGGCATTTTCTTTGTCGACAAAAGAGCAGACACACGGTCTTCGTATTAGAGAAGCTACAACATACTTTATTTGCTTGTTGTAACAGTTTGTTTAAATTTGTTCGTAAATGTTGCTCTGTCTGGTTCATGTCCTTAGATGCACAGATAAATTACTAGGTCGTCTACGTACATAGTTTTACCTACAGTAAACTCTGCATCCTCTATTAAGGTATTAATTGCTATGGCAAATAGCACCATGCTAAGAGATGAACCTTGTGGTATACCGTTTTCTTGCAAGCGAGGTGTTGATGAAGTGCAAATTTCAGTCTGAAGTACCTGTCTTTTAAATAGTTTATAATGAATGATAACATTTTTCCTCCGATTTTCCACTTAATAAGAGTTTTAATAATTCCATGCCCCCAAGTTGTGTCATAAGCCTTCTATATGTCTCAAAATACTGCCACCACATGTTCTTGACAAGCAAAAACGTTTTGGACGTAATCCTCAAGTGTAACTAGTTGGTCAATTGTAGACCTACCATTCCTAAATCCCATTTGAAAATTCCTTAAAAGATTATTAGCTTCTAAATGCCATATTAGTCTAAATTCTACCATTTTTTCTAGTAATTTTCCCAGACAACTGGTTAAGCAGATAGGACGGTAATTTATGGGGTTATACAACTCCTTTCTATTTTTGGGTATTGGAATTATTTGAGCCTCTTTCCTTTTATTTGGGAAGGTTCCTTGTTCCCATATCGAGTTGTACAGCTTAGTAATTTAGTTTCGTATACTGGTTTGATCTTTTTGAATAAATACATTAGATACGTTGTCTGGCCCCACTGCCGTAGCCTTTATGTTTTTCAGAGAACATTCCATTTCTTGGAGTGAGAAAGGACGTTATAATATTCATCTGACTCGTTTATAACCATTTCGTTTTGTTCTTCTTTGCCTTTTATTAAATTTATTTGCAGAATATGGTTATCACTACTGCTTACCTCGTCAAAATGGTCCGCAATACATTCGGCTAATTCTTTGGGCTCATAAATCGGTATACCATTATCGTTTAGTACGGGAGTTTGTGATGTAAAATTTCTGCCCATAATTGATCGTATTTTACTCCATATTGTTGGTACAGGTGTATCCGGCAGTGAGAGATCCTACATATCTTTCCCAACTTTCTTTTTTTGATTTTTGCATAGCTCTTTTTGCTATTGCTCTGGCCTTCTTAAATTCAATCATGTTTTCATATGATAGATAACGCTTAAATACTGTTAGAGTTTTCTTTTTCTTATTGATAACTGCTTTTACCCCTTCGTTCCACCATGGAACGTTGGTAGACCCATTATTCATGTTCCATTTTGTTCTATCTCCTATTAATTCATCACATTCCTCAAATATATGTATTATTATTAATGGTTTGTCGCATTTCATACATGTGGGTTGTTGTGTTTTCGTCAAAATATGTAAGTGTTGCATTTGTGTCCTATCCTTACTCTAGTAAGAATAATACTATATTTTCTTGTCATGGGTGGGTTTCTATAGTGGACTGTAGGTGTATGTAGTTTTGTGAATCTTCTATCTTTCTCCCGCTTCTCTTGTCAGCTATTCCACACATTGTTTTTTATTTCATTTATCTCCTCAGTCATTGTTAGGTTCAATGTTGTAGGTATATATTGTAGTCTGGTGATCATTGATTCATTTTGTGGTTTTTTATGTTTGGCTTAAACATCATTTTGTTAATGTAGTGTGTTGGATTATCTTTAATTTTTTTTTTGCATATTTTAACATGATCCACATTCGTCTGTAATTTAGCGGCAACATTCCGGCTTCAACGCGTAGGCTACTAATAGGGCTTGTAGGATATGCGCCTATTGCGTATCGTATGCACAAATTTTGGATTGTATCTAGTCTTTTAAGGTTGGTTCTTGCCGCTGAGCTATATGCTATACAACCATAATCAAAGACAGACAGTATTAGTGTCTTATACACACGCAAAAGTATCTCTTTGTCTGATCCCCACTTGGAATGTGCGCTTTCCATGTTAGGGTCTCGTCTAGTATTACCCCCAAAAACTTGTATTGCGATACACGCTGTATTTGTTGTTGTTTTAAGATTATATTCGGTCGATAATGTGGATGTCTCAATTTACAAAAATGTACGCATACCGTTTTGGTTTGTGATATTCTAAATCCTACCAGCTCTGCTTCATGTACAATATTGTTAACTGCTGATTGTAGTGCAGCATTCTGCAATTTGTTTCCTTCGGAAGATGCGAATATAACCAAATCGTCTACATACATACATCTACATATGGTGGGATGGAGTGATCTTATTAGTTCGTTGAATGAGATCAAGAATAGGGTGACGCTGATAGGTGATCCTTGTGGTATTCCTGTCTTTAAGCAGTGTTTGCTTGACAAAGTTTCTCCGATATTTACACGAAAATACCGTTCTTTAAGGAATCCTTTAATGAAATCCGCCATGTTACCTCTAATACCATATGCATGTATTTTCTCTAGAATTCCATACCTCTATACTAAATCATACGCTTTCTCGAGGTCAAAGAATATTGCAGTAGCGTGTTTTCTCACAATGAGAGATTCTTCCATAGCCGATATTACATATGAAATATTATCTCTCGTTGAATATCCTTTTCGGAAGCCCGATTGGTGATTATGTAATAGTTCGTACGTTTCTAAATATTCCATAAGTCTCTCGTTCACCATCCTCTCCACTATCTTTCTTATACAACTGGTTAACGATATTGGGCGGTAGTTTGACGTTTTTAAATGTTCTTTACCTGGTTTCAGTACGAGAATAATAATTGAGGTTTTCCAATTTGTTGGATATATCCCCATAAGCCATATACGGTTGTATATTGATAATAAATCATTCGCATGGTAGGTTATATACGACAGAGCATACATAGGAGAGGGCAGTAGACCACTCAAAGTGAGAACGCAGGAACATAAGAACAACGTCCTCAAGGGCGAAATAGAAAGATCAAGAATCGCCGAACATGCCTGGAACGAAGACCACCGCATCGAATGGGATAACATACAGATAGTGACAAAGGACGAGAACGCAACTCGTCGAAAACTCAAAGAAGCCACCTACATCGCACTAGCAGAAAATCCAATAAGCCAAGCTAGTGTAGAAATGAAACCCATATGGATTCCAGTAATGCGCGAAGAGCTTAAGCGCAAAACACCTGCGCAACCACGAAAAGTTATATATATATATATATATATATATATATATATATATATGTAGTGCTTAATGGAGTTTGACATTCGTCACAGGTTGGTGGTTGTTCGCCACTTAACAAGTGTTTATGTGTGAGCGTCATATGTCCTATTCGTAGCCTGTGCACTATAATTGCATCTCTTCTTGTTAGGCCCGTTAACTCGTATCCTACCTTGACTTTTGGTTTTATGGATCATAGTACTGTGTTTTGATCCCAGGATTGCTGCCATTGCGTTGTGATTTTCTTTATGGAAATGTTTGTTAGGAGTTCATTTCCCTCCTGTTCCTCTACTACCCTTTCATAATTTGCCATTTCTAAGCATTCTTGTACCCTTGTGGCAAACGGTCGAGTAATTGTAGGTCTGTTTCGGTATAGGTGATTGGCCTCTACAAGTAACTGGTTTTTGGGGTTACTTGGTGTAGACTTCAGTCTCATTGCATATGTCAACATTAGCATATTCCTCCTGAGATCTAAAGTACCCATGCCTGATTCGCAGTGGAGGCTGCTAACCGGGCTGGTTGGAAAAGCACCTACTCCGTATCTGATTCCCAAGGGATGCACCACATCTAGCTTTCTTAGGATGCCCTTCCGGGCCAATGAATAGAGTATTGAGGCATATTCTAGTCTCGATAGGATCAAACTTTGATAGATTCCGAGCAAACCCTTGGGGCCGGCTCCCCATTTTGTGTGTGCAAGAAATTTTACTAGGTTCATTTTGGCTTTGCACTTACTAACGAGAGCATTGATATGCTGCCCCCACGTAAACTTCCTGTCGAAAATCAAACCAAGGAATTTGGCATTGTCGGAGCAATCTATAAGGGTCGCGTTCAGGTACAAGAGCGGATCGTAGTGCGGTCTTCTCAGTCTGCAGAAATGGACGCATTGCGTCTTTTCAACAGAGAACTGGTAGCCAACTTTTGATGTAGTGGTTGTTATTACATCAATCGCTGTCTGCATCTGCCCTACAACTGCCCCAATAGTTTTGCCCGTTGTCAGGAAGGCCACGTCTTCTACGTACATGTACTTTTCTACCGCACAATCAACGTCTGCAGATTTCGTTGATGGCAATAGCAAAGAGAGTACAGCTTAGGGTTGAACCCTGCGGTGCGCCGTTTTCCAGTTTCTTTTGTGCGGACAGTGTGTTTCCAACTCGTACTTTAAACCTCCTATTGCTAAGGAATGATTCGATAAACATCGCCATGTTACTCCTGATTTCATATTTGTGTAGGTTTCGCATGATACTCTCTCTCCAGGTCAGATCATGCGCACCTTTGATATCGAAAAAAACAGCTACTGCGTGTTCCCTCTTCCGAAAGTCTTCCTGGATGCGGTACTCTAGGCCTACCAAATAATCGGTGGTGGACCAGCTTTTCCTAAAACCAGCCTGGTATTCTACTAGTATGCTGTTTTGCTCCAGGTACTTTTGAAGCCGCGCGTTTACCATCTTCTCCAATAGGTTACCCATACAACAAGTAAGGATAATAGGCCTATAACTACTGGAGGCGGTGGGATCTCTTCATGGTTTGAGAATAACAATGGCGCTCCTCCATTCCTCAGGGTATGTACCACTAAGCCAAAGCGTATGGCATAGGATTAGCAATACTCTTTTTATGTCACACGCTAGGTGTTTAAGCATTTCATTGGAGATCATGTCACTACCGAGTGCTGATAGTTTGAGGACGTCAATCGCTGTATCTAGGTCTGTCATCGTAAAGGCTGAGTTGTAGCAGAGTTCTTGATTGGTCCAGTCTCGTGCAGGGACAAACCATCTCTGAAAGCTTGGGTGTAATTTTCGGAGCTACTTACACCAGCAAAGTGCTGCGCAAGAGCATTTGAAATTTGGTTACTATCCTCTACAATGTTTCCGTCGGACCTCTTGATACTAGTAAGTATATGTGTTCTACGTTTGCCATCCATGCCGCTAACCTTTCTCCACACTTCTCGTATATCAGATGTTGGTGTTATAGTAGACGTGTAGTGGTTCCATGAATCGCGCTTGCATTTCAGTACCACTCGTCTGCACTCTGCCCTCAGCCTTTTGAAAGTGACCAGGTTTTCTATGGTGGGGGTTCTTCGGAATCTGTTGAAGGCAGACTTCCTGTCCCTGATAACTTGGCTGACGTCACCGTTTCACCAAGGGACAGAACAGCTTGGAAGCTTGCCGTTGGTGGGTAGAATGATAGCCTCGACAGCTTTCACGATAGCATCGGTGATAGAGCTTACGTCTACGCTATCAGGTGAGCGCAGGTTGAACGAGAACCGTTCCAAGTCTGCCTTGGCTGTATCCCATCTCGTCGCAGTATTTTGCGCCGGAGTCGGTATACATGTTTCTGTGATGATAGAGAAGTGGTCGCTGTCATGTAAGTCCTCTATCGTTCGCCAGGTAAAACGTGTTGCTAAGCAACTAGATACGATAGTTAAGTCTATGGCGTCTAGGGTATTGGAGATGTCTCCAGTTACCGTTCTACCACACGTCCCCTTGAATCAGTTTTTCGCGATCCCCATTGCAGATTGTGTGCGTTAAAGTCACCCATCAACATCAGCGGCTTTGGTAACTGACGTACAACTTCTTCGAGATTTTGAACCGTCCAGTTGTATTCAGGTAAATATATATATATATATATATATATATATATATATATATATATATATATATATATATATATATATATATATATATATATATATATATATATATATATTGGCAAGGGTGAACTTAAGCTTACCACCAATGGCGACTGCCAGCGCCTGTCGCTGGCTATTGATAGGCATTCTATCATATATGACGTCGCTTCTCATAAGTATAGCTACGCCTCCCCTGCCCCTCTGACGTAACTGCAGCTCTTTTCGTTCCACATTGTACCCGCTCAGAGTATATGGTTGTTCTTGCCTGAGATGGGTCTCTTGAATACACCTACAGTCTTTCTTCCACATATCTGCTCGGAACAATTGACAACACAGTGTTTCAAGCTTATTCATGCACTTTCAACGTCAGTCTTTCATTTGTTCGTTCCACGCCGTTTCATTCACATTTAACTCTTTATTCACAGCATCTGTGTATTTCATTCTCGCACCATTATCTATTAGTTTGTCTACCCTAATTCTGGACGTTCACACTACGCTTGCTTTCCTTCTCCAGACCCACTTTTTCCCTAAACACCCTCTCGATACAACCAAAAAGTGGCCCGATTACACTCCGATCCGCGCGTTACTTTTGTGTCTCTCACCAGGTTTCTAAGTCGTCCATCATACACTATCAAGTCAATCAGACTTTTAGATTCGCCTCTTTGTCATGTATATATACACATTTTTATGTTTAAACCACGTATTAGATACAAACGGGCTTCTCTCCACACAGATGTTCCAGAGCCGTTCTCCATTCTCATTGACTCTTTGGTCTCCGAACTTTCCTAGAACTCGTTCAGTATGTTTTCTCTGTACCACTCCTTTATTTGGCTTACATATGTTCAACACGTTTTCTACATCATTCACCATCATACACCATTGTGTTCTCTTTCTCCGTTCACCGGTGGATAGCATGCAATAAGAAAAATTTTTTGGAACACCATTTTCATTCTAACCCACATTACCCTGGGGGATATCAATTCGTACTGTATAACACATTTTTTCGCTCTTTCACTTAACGATCACTCCAACTCCTTTTGCGCCATGCACTTCAGTCTCAACGCCTGACCATAGTGCTAAGCTGCCATTCTCCATCTCCACAGCATCCTTTCCTTTACGCTGTCTCCGATACAAACAGAATATCAAGGTGCCTTTCGTACATTCGCAATTTCAAATTCTTTGCCATATATGCCTCTAACATTCCATGTACCGACTCGCCATTCATTCCTTGCCCAGTCATGAGCAACGGGGCCTATCTGTTTCGACCTAGTAATTTTTTACACAAAACGATAAAGAAGATACTTTTTTTGTAATTTTCCTTTACCATCGTGTATAATGAAAAAATCTGGAACACTGTAACTGTGGCAGGACTTGTAACAAACAAAATACGCACACATACCACACAAACATCAAAAACACCGAAAGCGTTTCGATAGCTAAGCTATCAACATCAGCGGTCAACATGTTTGTGTGCTACGTGGGTGCAATTTGTTTGTGGTGTATAATGTCCTACAAAATGAGCATAAAATCTTTTCCGGTTAACAAAATTTTATTGCTGAAAAAGTATGCGGTTTACAGCAAACAGCAGCTTAACTTTTTATGGATATTTTCCCATGTGCTCTGTTTATTGCTCATACAACGTCTAAGCGGTAGGGGCGGGTGGGGAATGGAGCGCACGTAAGCGTATGGTTCTCAACCGAAGGATTCCTTTGGTATGATCTGAATGCAAGCTTTTTAGTTTTAAGTGCAAGTTTAACCTCAGGATTCTACCAAGGTAATGGTCGTTTCATCCGTTTATCCCCTGTTTTAGGGATACTAGCAAGGGCTGCATATTTTATACTTTTAGTTATGTTATCAACACTTATAGATTCAGGAATAACGAGCTGATTAGAAAATAAATTCCAGTCGGCCTTTGCTGCAATCCATCTTCTATGTGTTGTTGTTTTTGGTTCCGCTATGTCCGTTTTTATTAAAATAGGAAAATGGTAACTACCATGCAAATCATCCATTACATCCCTCGTAATGTGAGGAACTAGACTTGTGGAGACTAAGGTTAGATCAATACCAGCGAACTTATTTGACCTAGCAACATGGTATGTAGGTGAACCAGTATTTAATAGTACA
This sequence comes from Vesta saturnalis, assembly GCA_036346205.1. Lineage (NCBI taxonomy): Eukaryota > Metazoa > Arthropoda > Insecta > Coleoptera > Lampyridae > Vesta > Vesta saturnalis. The sequence goes on from JARFJB010002187.1 coordinate 7,496,006, forward strand.
ACATCGTTCTTGCCCAGCCAACCTTCTAGTGATCTAGCTTTGTTACATGTCTTGTCTTAGCCCCAAATCGTGTTATGTGCGTTAAAATCCCCTGCAATAACAAAGGTCTCGGTAGTTGCTTTACAAGTTGAGTGAACTCATCTATTGTCCATTTATTGTCAGGCAAGTAAATATTACATATTGTTACTTGTAGTGAAACAAGTAACTTCACAGCAACCTCTTGCAAATGCGTATTAATATTGACATTTTCGTATATCACGTTGCTCCGTGTAAGTATTAATAATAACACATAAATAACAAATATCTGTACATGGGACAAGAAACAAATAAATAAATAACAATTAACTGTGTATATAAGGACAGATACAAATATACATATAAATATTATCACAGATAGTATATCGCAAGATAAATTGACTAGATAGTATCACAGGTTAAAATACTCGCTACTTGCGCCCCTGGGTTTACCCTTGGCCATCCCTTCTTTTTCTTTTGGCTTTTTGCCTCTGCAAGGAGTTTTTCGTCTACGGACGCAATACTAGAATCCGTATATCCGGTGCGCTGTGTTTTCTTTTTGCACCTCTGGATTCATCCTCCATCTCCATCTGATCTATTTCCAGTTGGTCTCTACTTTGAATTGTTGGCTTCTTAAAAGAAGCTACTCTTTCGTTTCTCATAACAAACACCGATTTAGGTGTGTCTACCAAGGTAGGTATCAGTTCTTGAGCTAATTCACTAACTTCTATTTTTTTCTTTTACAGCTAGAACTGCTTGGCTGTACGACGCATTACCAGCTATTGTTGGTTTAACCACAATTTTCTTCGCCTCGAAGTATGATAGATTTTCCTTCGCTTTTACTTCCTGAATTACCACTTCCTGCTTATGTAAAGCGCAATCCTTACTTCTGGCAATGTGATTTCCTTTACAATTAACACATGTAATCGAATGATCACATGGCCGGTCTTTATGTGTACTTTTACCACATACGCAGATTGGAGTGTTACTACATTTAACAGCAGTGTGCCCGAACCTTTGACATCTGAAACACCGCATGGGTGCTGGTACATAAAGCCGAACTGCCAGACGATAGAACCCTGCCTTCACCTTTTCAGTTTCACCTTATTAAACGTCAATGTATGTGAAGGCGTATCAATCAACTCCCCGTTGACCCTGGTTTTAATGCATCTTACATCTATCACACCTTCTGATGCCATTTCTCTTTTTATTTCATCAAGTGAACAATTTAGTAGGTCTCTACAGACAACGACTCCATGTGATTGGTTTAAAGGACTATGTGTTGTTACTGTCACGTTTATATCACCCAGGCGCTTTGTTTTTTGTAACAATTGTGATTGTTTACGCGATGTTGTTTCCAGTAGTAATCCCTTTTGTATTTTTCGTATCTGTTTCAAGTCCCCAACTATAGCATACAGAATCTTTGCAATTACAAATGGAGAGACTTTACTAAAGTCTGATCCATCATCACTCTTGAGATCAGGAACCGAGGCACAGGCCCCTTCTCCCGATTCAAGTCATTAGTGGAAATAGGTGTTCCACTATCACCACCCTCATTTAAGGATAAGGGCGCTCCAGAAATAGTATTAGTGGTATCCATACAGTTCCCATGAGTAATGGTGAAATAAAAGTCAACTACGGCAGAGCACCATACCGCAGCAAGGCTGCATACTCTCAGGGGTCGCCTGTTACCCAAGAGACACCGTTAAAGACCACGTGACGTGTGACCATTCATCCTTCAACACGGCACTTATTACATCTTGGGTTACGCCTTGATTAAGGAGTGAGGTCTCCAAACATAGAACAAGAAACAGGTGAAGAACCGTCAGAGGATAGACGAAGACAAACGACCTGGGGTAGCTTAGCTTCACCACTGCTGGCAACAGTGGCTACTGAGCCCCCACCACGACAAGGTGTATCCTTTGGAGGGATTATTACTATTTTAATTTTTTTTAAATTCAGTAGCACATGATTGCTAAGATTTTTAGTGCTACTGTTAGGAATTATATTTTATAAAACATCCCTATCGTTTTTAGGTATCCTAATGTGTTGCGTATACTGCTACTCTGATTCAAATTACTAGCGAGTGTATTTGAGATTGTATAAAGGTTACGGATCGGGGCATATGTTACGTAAGAGCAGAGGATGTGTTCTGCGGTCAAGGGTAATAAGCAATGTGCGCAGATTGAACGGGGTTCTCTGGGGATTAAGTATTTATGTGTTATTTTTGGTGTGCCCTATTCTAACTCTGCGTGTAATACTACTTTCTTGTCCAGTTAGACTAGTTGGTACGTACCATTTTTCAATGGTTGGTTTGATGAGTTTTAAAGTATTATGTGTTTCTATCCAGTTTTGTTGCCATACGATCTTTAATTTCGTTTTCAAAAAGGTTGCTACGTTATGGTAATTTGCAAGTTCTACTTTTTTAGAATTTTCGTTACTGGCTTCTTCTGCTGCTTGACTTGCAGCTTTATCAGCTCTTTCATTCCCTTCTATATTAATATGGCTGGGGACCCAGATAAATTTGACTATGTAACCCAAGTCTTTCAGATGTTTTATGGTAGCTAGAATAAGTTGAATTGCAGGGTTCCTAGTGTATGGGTTTTCCATGCCAATCAGGGCGCTGTATGAATCACAAGCTATAATGATTTGCTTTTTTAGCGCTGATAATTCGGAATAGAGAAGGGCCTGCCATATCCCGCACAATTCTGCGCTGTATGCAGATGTATGTGTAGGAAAGCACCACCTGTGCTTTTCGTAATCTACAGAAAACGCGCACCCTACTCCCTCCTTAGATTTGGAGTCATCAGTGTATAGTATGAGATAGTCTTAAAGGTTGCTTATTATTCTATTAAGATCAGTATGATAGATATATGGAGAAGTGTCTTCATTCAGGTATTTGGTCAGGTCGGTGTACATTTCAATGTTAGGTATTTTCCACGGCGGTACTTCGAGTGGTCCCACAGGTAGCATGGTTGGAATTTGTTAGTCAATCATGTCTAGTGCATTCCTTATAAGGTTTGGAAGCGGTTTATGAAGTCGTTGTTCTTCTTGAGGGTTTTCATTATTGCCAGATACAATTTCATAATTAGGATGAAAAGGTTGCGCCTTTATTTTGCACGCATACATGAATAGTCTGTACGTTCGATGTAAGTATAGCGGAGGTATTCCGGATTCACTAGATAGCCTGTCGGCCGGGCTAGTGTAAAATGCCCCTAAACAATACCTAATGGCAGCGTTCTGTGTTGCATCTAGTGGTTTCCATGTGCTCTTGGATGCAGAAGAGTGCGCCTCGCAACCATAGTCTATTTTAGACCACACAAGATTAATCCTGTTTCTTTTAAAAATTGTAGTAGTTGGTTCACATGTTATTCATCATCCCTGAATATCTCTACCACTGTGCTCTTGAGTCCTAGTTTTTGCATAATTTCTTCATATTTTTTGCATTCTGATAATACATGCTTTACCGTTAAATCTCGGTTACATTCGTCGCACATGTTTTGTCTTTTCCTGCCTAGTATGTGTGAGTGAGTCATATTAGTGTGGCCTGTTAATGTAATTTCTGATGGTTTTGTATTTAGGCTGTCTATTTTCCAAGGTTGTATGTCTCTCTTGATTTTATGTAATTGTGTATTTGTTTCATACCATTCTTGTGGCCACATGTTTTCTGTTTTACTTTTAATTTGTCTTTTTATTTTTTTTAGTTTCATTGGTGTTTCTTGCGTTCTCTCCATTTCCTTGCATACTGATTCTAATTTGTATTTCTTGATTTCGTCTGCTCTTACCAGAGCCGGTCTTATTACTGTTGGTTTTTCTTCTTAGTTTTTGTATATTTGGTTCTTAATGATTTCATGATTTATATGTTTATCTAAGATATTGATTTTTGAGTAATATGCAAGGAGTAATTGTCTGCTACGGATGTGTAGTGGCGGAATACCTGCGTCTATAAATATGGTTGAGTGTGGACTGGTTCGGAATTCCCCTGTTGCCAGCCTTATTCCATAGGCGTGTACGCTATTCAGAATTCTTAATGTAGATGGCCCTGCTGAAGAATAGATTGTGCAACTATAGTCTATTACCGATAATATGAAGGCTTTTTATAGCATAAGTAACTGTTTTTTTGGATGAACCCCAGTTACGATTACAGAGGCTACGAATTATGTTTAATCGTTTGTTACATGAATCTACCAGTAGTCTGACATGATCTTTGAAGTACATCTTATGGTCGAACGTAACTCCTAGTACTTTTAGATTTGAGAAAATTGGTATTTGTACACCGTTGATGCACAGATTTGGGTCCTTGTGTGGTGTCCTTAGATGACAGAAGTGTATTGCTTTTGTCTTTTCTTTAGAAAACTTAAAACCCTTTTCCCCGGCGTATTTCGTTACTTTGTCGATTGTTGCTTGTAAGGTTCTTTCAATTTTGTCAATACAGCTTTCTTGAAACAATATTATCAGGTCATCAGCGGACAAACGTTTTTTACAGGTTCCTTGATGGTTGAGAGTAAATTGTTAATTCCTATTAGGAATAGCGTTACGCTGAGGACTTTTCTGAACGCAGTTTGATGTGGCGATATTAATTCACGCGATTCGAGATATAGTATGAGCCTTCTGTTTACCATTGTTTCCAATATCTTACTTATATTGCTGGTTAGAGAAATTGGTTTAGTCCTATTTTTGTTTGGTTTTAATATTGGAATTATGATCTTTTATCGAAGATTTCATTATATTATTATTATTATTATTTTTTTTTTTTATTAGTTGTTACGGTTAAAAGGTCCTCAGCCGTATTTCACTCAGAATAATTCCATCTACATATTTATATTTTCTCATATTTTTGAGCATAATCCTGTTTCTTTTAAGTATCCTATGTCACCGAATCATGTTCTTATCACCTGCGAGCAATTTATCTTTGGTGTCCGGCAGATTGAATTTTCTTCTGGCGTAGAGGTATACAGGGCACGTTAGTAAAATATGTGTGACACTTAGTTCGACGTTGCACATATCACAACACGGTTTAGGTGTCCTGGTCATTGGGTGGAGGCAGCTGATGTTAGTGTGCCAAATTCTGAGTCTGCTTACAATGATTTGGTCACGTCTTCTCATGTACTTGGGATACAACCACCTTTCAAATTTTGGGTTGTTTGTATTTTCCCACTCCATACACCAGTGTTGTAGTATACCGTCTTTATAAATTTGTTTGGCGTCTTGTAAGCGAATTATTATTACTATTATTTTTTTGGCGCGCTTCAACATCTTAGGTAGTTAGCGCTTTCACGGATGCCAGTATATTTTGTTCAATAGATTTGTGTTTCTAAGATACTCCATCACCTTTTTAATTGCTACTTGGTTTTTACAGAGCATACTTTCTAAATTTCTTTCGAGATCACCATGTTGCCGTTTAATGATAAACAGTGGACAATCTATTAACAAATGAGTGACTGTTATAGGGACGTTACACTTAACACATTTTGGTGGATAAGTTCCGGTAAGGTAATGTTCCGACGTTATTTTTGTGTGATCTATACGCAGTCTAGTCAACTTAACTTGATCTTCACGAGAAATATTTTTAAACTTTCTCCACGGCGTTACACTTTGTTTAATACGTCTAAGTGCTGTATCTGATCTATTCCACTCGCTTTGCCAAGAGCTGAGTACTGTCTGAATTAAATGTTTAGCTGTATCTTCGTATGTACATAGCTTTACGTCAACGGCTCCCTCGTCATTTGCTGCGTTATAGCAGCTTCCTGAGCCAATGGCATAGGGTTTATGTTTTCATGATCAGATACAGTATAAAACGTAATTAGTTGTACTGACGTATACAAAGCTTGCAGTAATGAAAGTATTAGTTGAGCCATGGGATGTGTTGTAAATCTGTTAACAATGCGTTGCATCACAAACATACACCTACTTACGATGATGTACCACGTAGATTGACTAGATGGCAATACAATAATGCCTGATAGATGGAATGCATCTCGACCATGATTTTTGAGCTTTATGGAGGTAAGGACCAAAAGTGGACGTCACTTACTACCACAAATGGATAATCAACACCATTTTCCGTTTTAATTCCTAGTGTATACAGTACTTTTCTATTAGGAGGTTCGTTTACATTGAAATGGCTTTGTAAATTATCAATATTCCGCACAATAGGTAGTCGTATCTTCTATGATGGTACTTCTAAATTATCGGACTTTAAAAGTGCCGGTATTGCGATTTGATGTTTATTAAGCACCTCATGTGCCCGTATTCTGACAGGTCTAGTAATAGATGGACGTTCTGCGTATGTATGCCTTTTACGAAAAATGATCTTGTAATTAGGATGTAACGGTTGAGCTTTTATTCTGGCTACGTAGCAAAGAAGCATTCATTCCTTTCTTTTGGCAAGGGAAGGAACTCCTGCTTCTATCAAAATGCTTGAAATGGGGCTAGTATAAAATGCTCCAGTACAATACCTAAGTTCCGAGTGATGTATGATGTTAAGTCGATCTAATGTAGTTTTTTTGGCAGAGGTGCAATCGTAATCTACCCGAGACAAAATCATTGATTTATATACATTTAACAAGGTTTATTTATCTGCTCCCCATTTTATACCAGCCAAACACTGTATAATGTTCAAAGTACGGCGACATTTCAAAGCCATATCATCTATCTGTATGTGCCATCGTAAAGCAGAGTCAAAAATAATTCCTAAGAAGCGGATTGTTTGTACACATATGATTTGGGTCTCACCTGTGTATATTTTGGGACCAATATGCGGGCGTCTTAGTCTTCAGAAGTGAACGCAAGACGTTTTTTCCTGCAAGAGTTTATAACCCACGCCCTCTATTTGCGGATCTTTGTAAAATTGAATTGATTTGAGGAAAGAGGATAATGTACTCCCTACCCTTACTCTAAACCTACTATCTGAGAGGAAGGCTTCTATGACCATAGGAAGGTTTCCTCGAAAACCCCAACTGTATAACGTTTCTAGTATTCCATATTTCCGTCATGTCATACGCTTTTTGTATGTCAAAAAAGATTGCTGCTAAGTGTGATCTTTCCTTGAATGCGTCTTGTATTGCGTTTTCTAGTTGGACCATACAATCTACAGTGGATCTACTCTTACGGAAACCGTACTGATGAGGCGTAAGTAAATTTTTACTTTCTAGTACGTACACTAATCTTAAATTAATCATCCTCTCAAAGATTTTGCTAAGACAGCAAGTAAGACTAATAGGTCTATAGCTATTTGGGTTTGTCGGGTCTTTGTTTTCTTTAAGAATTGGGACTACAGTAGCCACTTTCCATTCAGTAAGGTAAACACCTTCTAACCATATTTTGTTATATATATTTAAAAGGTATATTTTAAGTCCTACGTTTAAGTGCTTTATAAATACGTAGTTGATGTTGTCTGGTCCAACTGCAGACGGTTTGACATTTTTTAAGGCGTGTTCTAATTCAAACATGGCAAAGGGTAAATTATATGTCAAAGTTTGATCCGTAGGAAAATCTATTTGAGTTTCTCTTTGCTATTTGCGTGACATAAAGGAGTTTTCATAGATCTACTGGAAGACTCGAACTGATTAGCCATAGCTTCACAGATGTCACAGGTTCTGGTAATGGATGTGTTTCCTACAAAAGCTGTAAAATATGTGTTCTTGAGCATGTGCCACTCATGGCTTTAATTTTTCTCCAGATCTCTATGGTCTATGAGCTAGAAGTAAGTGTACTCACGTACTGTTTCCACGATTCCCTTTTGTTTTTTTAAAATTACGCGTCGAGTTTTAGCTCTCATTTTTTTGAAATTAATTAAATTTTCCATTGTTGGGTTTCGACGGAATCGATTAAACGCCTGCTTCTTTCCTTTAATCGCAGTCGCTACCTCTTCACACCACCACGGTACTCCATGCTTACGAGCTTTTCCACTAGTTTATGGTACAGACTTAGAAGCAGCGATTACAATAGAAGAAACTAACATAGAAAGATCAGCATCTAAGGACAACGATCTAAGAATAGATGGAAGACATTGTTTATACAGTGGTCAGTTAGTTTTATTTATAATCCATTTTGTTGGAAAAGGTTGGTTTTCTTCATTGTTGCTATTATGGATGATAATGATTAGAAAGTGGTCACTGCCATATAGATGCTCTGCAGTTTGGTAAGCCAAACGTGGTGCTACAGTTGGAGTAACCAAAGTCAAATCAACAGCCGAGAAGTTACCTCCTCGGGCTGAGAGGTGAGTTGCTGATCCCACATTTAGCAAAACGAAATCCGCTCTTTCAATAAAATTTTCAATAATTCGCCTACTGGTGTCTTTTCTACCAGAACCCCATAAATCGCTATTTGCATTGAAATCACCCAAAAGGATAAACGGTGTGGGTAATTGGATTATGAGGTGATATAGATCTCATAGTTCCCAATCAAATTCAGGTAAGTATATATTACAATATATTTACGGGATAGGATATGCGAATTGCTATTGCTTGAAGTGGCGTTTGTAGGTTTATTATGGTTACTTTAATGCCGTTCTTAATCAGAATTGCAACGCCACCACAAGCACGCAGATGGTGCTTGAAGTCATTTCTATGGTTCGAGAAACCTTTTAAATTGTATTGCTGATCTACTTTTAAATGGAACTCTTGTCCACACATGTATAATGGGGAATAATCCCTTAATAATAGCTTTAAAGCGCAATAACGGTTGATTATGCCATTACAGCTCCATTGTGAAATAAACGTATCCATTTTTTATTTATAAAAAAAAACTAGAAAACCAACAGATAAAATAAAGGAACCTCAACTAATGTTGTATAGATAAAATGACGGCACAAAAATAAATAACGATTAAATGACAAGACACGTACACAGTAAAATGACTAGATAAGCAAAAATAAATAATCACAGTGGAGTATCACTTTGAATTAAAACTAATCACAGATCCTCTTTAGCTGGTTTCCGCGGTTTTCCCTTCGGCCACTCTTTCTTTCTTTTTCTTGCACTTTCTCTGCTCGGTAGGGAAAATTGAGTCACTAGAGGAACTGCTCTCTTCCTGGCGTCTGATGATAAGGCTTCTGACAGCGAGTTCTCTGAGCAACGAGATGGCGGTAAAAACGTAGGAACTTGCAGCATAGCAGTAGATTGGTGTGCATTACTTGGACTTGTTGAGAACAATGGTTTAATGGCTTCAACCATTAATGAAATTAGCTCTTTGGCCAATAACGTAATATCAATTGCTGGTATCTTTTCGGTGGTGGCTTTGGCATAGCTTACTCCCGGTGTGGGTGTTGGTATTATCACTTTTTTCTTTTCTTCGACGTAACTATTTTTTTCTTTGATCTTTAGCTCTTGTATTGCTGCCTCGACTTTATATTTTGGATATTTGTTGGACCTCGCTGAATGAGGGCCATTACAGTTTATGCATTGGATCTTCGCAACTAACACCTTCGTGTAGTTTCTTTCCGCAAACACATACTTGTGGTAAAACAAATTTAAAGAAGCGTGGACAAACCTTTGGCATTTAAAGCATCTAAGGGGAGGAGGTATATATAAACGTACGTTTAGTGAGTAGAAGGCCACTTTAACTGTTTTAGGCAGCGTTGGCATACTGAAGGTGACGACATACACCGGACTCTCTAGTAGCTTTTGATCCCGCATGGATTTCAATCGGCGGACTTCGATTACTCCCTGAGTACGAAGTTCACATATCCCATAAGTCGAGCAGTTTGGTAGGTCTTGACAGTAGATGACACCTTTCGAAATGTTTAAAGTTTTGTGCGGAAATACTTCAACGTCGTAATTTAAGAACTTATTTGTTCATAACATACACTCTGTTTGACTGATATAGTTTCTATTAAGAGGCCATCTTTTATCTTCCTCGCCATCTTAACTGTTCCAAATTGGCCATATAAACTTCTATTAATCGAAAGGGGCTAATCTTATCAAAATTGTTAGAGTCTTCGTTTCCTTTCCTTTTAATGACCAAGAACCGGGGTACCTTTTCTTGGCTCGTTTTGATTGCAGGTTTTTGAGTTGGTCCTGCACCAACGTCCATGTTTTGAGACGTGGACACCTCTATAAGAGGGGGTTGATTTGAAACACTCATGCAAGTCCCACGAGTAGGGAACATCTATACGTCCACTATGGCAGTGGTCCCATACCATAGCAATGCTTAACTCATTACAACTAGAGTCATCCAGGTATCTAGAGGGCTCCGTTAACGACTAACTCCGCATAGTCATGCATCTCTTGGCACGGGTCGCGTCATACCGTAGATTTCGGATTTGGTAGTGAAGTTTACTCTCCAAGACATAAAACAAATGACATTGGACCAAGACAATCAGAGAGACAGAGACAAACGACATGCGACCAGCGTTGGCGTTACCCGGGCAGTACCACGAGGAGGTGCTGGTTCGACTTTACTCATTACTATTATTATTATTATTATTAGTATTATTATTACTATTATTATTATTACTATTATTATTATTATTATTATTATTATTATTATGGTTGTCTAATGATAATGATAAGTCCTATAGTTGTCTTACGCAATGAAATCTGTTAGTTTCTTGCATGCATATTATCAAGATTGTAAATAAAAATCAGCTTGGTTATTTGTCCCCGAGAATTTCTTCATTTTCAAAAACGAAATAGTGGGTTCAAGCTTGTTTATAAATGTAGGGCTTTTTTTGCTAGAGGTATTTCCGATAAGACATTCCTTGTATGTAAAATAATATGGTGATCTGATTTCGAGTTTGGTTATACATTTGCTATTGTATAGGCATTTTTAACTAGGTTAACTGTATGCAAAACGCGATAATGCTAATTTGGCGTTCGTATATTGATAGCAACGTCGCAGGCTATCTCATACATTTTTGAATTGTGGTTGATTTAAGCAAGCTTTAAGTTAAGTCAAACCAGTATTTCTGAATTGTAGGCTGATTTTTGCAAGCTGTAAGTTAAGATTTCGTTGATTGAGTTTGAATTGATTTACGGATGATCGACTGTTTTTTCACGCCGGTACCCTTAGGTTTTGGGAGAATACCAGCTCTGCGTGTCGATTAGCTTTATCTACAAAGTAAGCAGTAGCTCATAGGAGCAAGGTATATACAGTGAGGGAATTGTTAAGGTTATGAAGAATTGTTAGTTTAGCATCATGTTTAATGTGATTGAGATTAATTGATATGACTGATTTGGTTAATTGCTTTGATTGATTGAGATTGATCTGGTTGTTTGATTTGATCGAGAGTGATTTGTTTGATATGCTTCGGCTGATTTCATTAATTTCTGTCTTTTTAACAAGGTGCGTCCTATACCTGTCTTGCAAGTTAGCGTTGAGGCCCCTCATTAGCATACAATTTCAAATTTCTCGCCCTCTTGACAAGGGGCGACGATCCTAGAACACGCTCTGGAGTCCTACAACTGTCTTATGAGTTTGCTATACTACAATACAATTTCAAATTTTTCGCCAAAAATGGCCAAGGGTTTTTATTATGGCTCCTAACACCAAAATTTGAATGAAGGTCAGCTTGTTTACCTTTACGTAAGTAGATAATTAGAGGGTTTTCCCCTAACACTGTAAGTGTAATTCGATAGGGGAAGTTCGTTGTTGTTTTATCAAAAATTGGAAATGAAGTCCAACGTGTTTGCCTTTACGTAATTAGGTGATTAATGGGGTTTTTCCCTGACGCTATAGATGTGTTTGAATATTGAAAGGTGACAGGACCTTGAAAATGTAATTACGGTGCCGAACTTGCTTACATGCCTTGCATGCATGCACTTACCGCTAGGTGGAGCCACGATCAATCTTTATTACAGAAAACATTAGTTTTAAAAATACACCGCTAGATGGCGTCACAAACAGTCAAATCTACTTTTAAAAATATACTACTAGGTTGAGCCCCGATCACAGAAAACATTAATTAGCTTTAAAAATATACCGGTAGATGGAATCACAAATAATCAGGGGCTTGGTAGGCGAAGACCCAACAAGGGGTGTAGACCATACTACAAGTTCAGCAGAACCACACCTGTCTTATGAGGTACTATAAGCCCCTTATTAGAATACAATTTCAAATCGCTAAAAACCGCTACTATTTCAAATTTCCCGCCAAGGGGACCATAACAGATGGCTAAGACACGTGAGCAAGTTCCGGGGTCTTATGAGTTAGCAAGAGGGCTTCTCATTAGAATACTATTTCAAATTTCCCGCCAAGGAGACGAAGCGGTTAAGAGGTGAGGGCCTTGGAACAAGTTCCGGAGTCTTAAACCTGTCTTATCAGATAGCATGAGGTCCCCACTTACTACAATGCAATTTAAAATTTCCCGCCAAGACCAAATGGCGCCAGAATTTAAAGATGACTCAATTAAAACAAAACGGCGGAAGAATTTAATTATGACCTCATATTAAAAAAAAATAAAATGGCATCCGCCGGAAATCTATAGCTGACAAGGGGCGAATACCCGAGAACATGTTCCAGATCCCTATAGCGGGGGCTAAAGCCTGATAACAAGCTCCGGAGTGCTATACCTGCCTTATGAGATGGTATGAGGACCCTCTGATGAGAATAAAATTTCAAATTTCCCGCCATAATCGACAAGATGGCCGCGAAATCAAAATGGTAGATAAAACAAGATAGGCGGCAATCCACACTCACAAAATGGCCTACAACTCATACCCACAAAATGTCGTAACCAATCAGAAATCAGGGGGCGGAGTCCATGGACCAACGCTCAGTCCTTTCAATTAGAACACTGTATGCGCACCCATTTACCAACTGTCAAAAAGGACTAAAGGATCTTAATTAGGGGTGAAAATGTCACTTGACCACACCCGCCCCAGTCACGTGACCGCTCGCACCTTAAACACAGGCGGTGGAATGACAAAAAGGCTTTTAATATGGCTAAAAAGGCCTCAATTAGGGGTGAAAACCGCCACCGAAAATAAGCCGACCCCTCCCTCAAAGACTCTTAATGCAGCCAAAAGGTCATTAATTAGGGGTAAAATATAATCAGTGGGTTGAAAATTCCATCTAGGGATTGAAAAAAAACCCGAAAAGAAGCAGCCAGAATAGTGGTGAGAAATGGCCACGGTCACGTGGGCGTGTGTGTGTGTGTGTGTGTGTGTGTGTGTGTGTGTGTGTGTGTGTGTGTGTGTGTGTGTGTGTGTGTGTGTGTGTGTGTGTGTGTGTGTGTGTGTGTGTGTGTGTGTGTGTGTGTGTGTGTGTGTGTGTGTGTGTGTGTGTGTGTGTGTGTGTGTGTGTGTGTGTGTGTGTGTGTGTGTGTGTGTGTGTGTGTGTGTGTGATGTGTGTGTGTGTGTGTGTGTGTAGTGGGTATGTGGGTTTGTGTTTGGGTGTTCGTCGTTTGTAGTCGTAGTGTTGTGTTTGTTGTATGAGTAAAGTATAATTGGTAAATTATTGAATAGTGTGGTTGAAAATTCATTAGGATTTGAATACTGAATGATAGTAGTGTGTGTAGATGCTGTTATGTGTGTGTGTGTGTGTGTGTGTGTGTGTGTGTGTGTGTGTGTGTGTGTGTGTGTTGTGTGTGTGTGTGTGTGTGTGTGTGTGTGTGTGTGTGTGTGTGTGTGTGTGTGTGTGTGTGTGTGTGTGTGTGTGTGTGTGTGTGTGTGTGTGTGTGTGTGTGTGTGTGTGTGTGTGTGTGTGTGTGTGTGTGTGTGTGTGTGTGTGTGTGTGTGTGTGTGTGTGTGTGTGTGTGTGTGTGTGTGTGTGTGTGTGTGTTGTGTGTGTGTGTGTGTGTGTGTGTGTTGTGTGTGTGTGGTGGTGTGTGTGTGTGTGTGTGTGGTGTGGTGTGGTGGTGGTGTGTGTTGTGTTTGTGTGTTTTATGTGTGAATGTGTTGGAACATGAGGTTGTTCAACGACTACCATTAATGACACCTGGAAAATTTGCAAGATTGAAGCTCGATTTATTGGACTGGAAGTATAGGGCAATTCGAACGCATTTAAAGCCAGTAATAGATAATGAAGTTAATGAGGTGAACGTGTTAGCTTATTTTCACGCTTATCCACGAACTTCAATTACAGCAGCTGCACTGGATTTGGATATTTCAAAACATCAATCCACAGAATATTAAAGTATAAAATGCATCCTTTTCGGTAATAACTGTGCAAGGATTACATCTTGGTGATCAGGCACGACGAGTTAACTTTGTGAATTTATTCTTGTACGAATATCCGAGATTTCTTCAATTATTTGGACCGATGAATCAAAATTCAGTAAGAAGGATTTTCAATCGCCGAAATAATCACTACTGGGCACAAGATAATCCTCATGTAACAAGAGAACGTAATCACCAGTTCAATTTAGTTTTAACGTTTTTGTTTAGTTATGGATAATAGAGTGGTATATCAAGTGTACGATGAAAATTTGAATGGGGCGAGATATCTTGAAATTCTCCGTGGATTTGTTATGGATTTTCTAAATCTACCTGCATGTGACAGGGCAAACAGTTGGTATCAGCTGGATGGTGCTCGACATTCCACTATACTGTACATAACAGTTGACATTGATTTTTGAAGATCGGTGGATTGGCCCAGGACCTAACTGCCACCGAGATTACCCGATTTGACGCCCTGGACTTTTACCTCTGGGGTCGTATAAAGAATTAGTGTACTCTAGGCCAGTTCAAACTAGAGAGAAATTGCTAAATCGTGTTCACAATGCATTCAATAGTATGTGTCCACACGAAATTCGGCGATCTATTTCGCAAGGAGTATATGATAGAGTTATAAAATGCTTAAATCAAATTGGTGGTCATGTGGAACATTTGTAATGATTCATTTTATCTTTTTATCACTTTTCTTCTAGTTATGTTCAAATAATTGTTTTATGTTTTCATTTGTTATTATGCTCTCAATTTTGTTATCTTCTTGTTTTATTTCATTGTTTTAATAAAATAGAATTTGTGTAGTTTGAATTAAGTTCAGTTTATTTTTGGAAAACATTTCAGTTTCTGTCAAAAATCACATTAAAGTAGAAAATATTAATTAACAAGAAAATTGTCGATAATAGGTATAGGTAATGTTATAGCCAAACGCTCCATAACTAAATGCTGCATCTATTCATCCAATAATATACAGGGTGTCACATTTGAATTAACAAAGTTTTTCAACTTTGAAAATTGTTTAATAGTTCATCAAATTTTGAACACCATGTATGCAATAAATCAATTGCCAATGAGTATTTCAAAAGTATAGTTCTTATGCTTCTGTCTACTCCAGAAGCACTTTCCATTAGTCAAAAATAAGTAAGACAAGCAGTGTTGAAAATAGATATCTAAGAAATACTTGAAAAAAGGTATAGGAAACCCTTATAAGACTTATCCTAAAATTTTGTCAAGAATCCAAAAATTCAGATTTCTAAATTGTTTCTAACCACATAAACTTCTAACGAACGCCTACCGTGGAAAACCCTGTATATATATATATATATATATATATATATATAATAATAATAATAATAATAATAATAAAAGAGTCGTAAATGTTTGCTCGGTCGAACTGCTGCAGATTTTCGATTTACCAACCATATAAAAAATGATTGTTGATAAAATGAAATAGTAGACGAAAGAAGCAGTTTTATACACAATTTTTGGAAACTCCACTAATTCTTCCTTTTGTATCGATATGTTTGAAGCTTTATACAAATCGAGTCAAACAAGAATTAAAAAAAGATATGAGTTTTATGAAGAAATACAAAATGTTTTGAATATTGTGAAGAACAATGTTTTAAATGCACAAATACAGAATCTTTGGATTTGCGAAATGGTGGGGACCGATATTCAAGAATTTGAAGCTCATCTAATATTTGTATCCAAATATTAGAATTTGGAAGATTTTCTTGATGGACGAACGTTTATTTTTCACCAGGAATAGAAATTATCTTCGATGCAACACGATCTTTTAAACACAAGAATAAGCGATATGTTTATGTCTAATAATGCGTGGACTTTTGAACATTGTAACCTTTTATCAATCTCAGTGGGTTCATTGTTCTGTTTAGTGTTATCTTTAAATGCTGATTAAGCTTATCATTCAAGTTTTTTATAGAAGACTATGTTTTGTCTTGTTTATTAGAATAGAACTGTTTTTAACTCCTTAATGCATACATTTAATTTGAGATTTTAGGTAAAAAAAATCAAATTTTTTATTACACAAATCAAACGTTCTCATCTATAACAACATATTTTTGACACATTTTTTATAGTTGTTCTCTATATTTTCATTTTCAGTGGCGTAGAAGGCCAAAAATTGAAAAAAAAATCAACAATATTGTTTGACTTTATAATGACAAAAATGCAATATTTTTAGTAACAACGAAACATTTTTAACATATTTTTATTACCACTAAATGTTGATTGCCAGTGGTGTAGAAGGTATTACAAAAAATAAATGCAAAACAATTTATCTCATTACCTTTATATTTATTATTTATACTTTTAAAATATTTTTATGTAATGCCCAATGTAAATAAATGTTAACAAAAAAAATCTGCAGTGGCAAACATTATTTACAGAAGTAAATCTAAAATTCACGTTTTTTGTGATAAATCAAGAAACAAGGAACTGCACATAAACCAACATTACAGTGTCTACAAAAAAAACTTGTTTCTTTTCTTATTTTATTTCCACGGCCATTTTTTTTTTCTTACAACAAACATCGGAACATCCCGTAGGAACCGATATTTTTGCGGTAAATGATGTTAACGCGGGAAAGTGTCATTCACTCAAGCGACTGAGACCTGGTTGGAGACATGGTCTGCCAGACCTCGTCCGATATTTTATGGGATGTTCATTTAGCAAGTTTTCAACTAATTTTGTCGAAAATCTAAATGCGTTTTCATTCCAGCATTTTTTTTGGTGCAGTGTAAATGAATTCCATACACATATGCCTAATAAGTGGAAAAATATCTTTTTATAGGATTTTTCCCCTTTTTTGTTGGTCTAATTTGTCCACTCCCTCCATTGTATTATTATAAACAATAACAAGCTGAGGTTTTGCCAATTTTAGCACCGTCCTTGTCCGTTTTCATTGTTTCAATCATGTCATTGCTGTCAGTAGAATGGGGGTAGCTGAGGACAACGACGCCCGCCGTTGCGACGCCCGAGATTCGTGCAATCACCGATGGGCGTCAGCACGCCCACGTGGCCGCCCCCATTTCACACCCCCAAGGTTTCTTTTCGAGGGGTTTTTCAACCCCTAGACGGAATTTTCAACCACTTGAAGACATTTTTACCTCTAATTACTGACCTTTTGGCCTGAAGGTCGCATTCTTTTCGGGGACGATTTTCAACCCTTTGACGGAATTTTCAGCCCTTGACGGTATTTTCACACCTAATTAAGGCCTTTTTGACCATATTAAGAGCCTTTTTGTCAGCCTGTCCCCAGTGTTTAGGAGTGTGGGGAGGGTTACGTGACACCCCTAATTAAGGCCTCAGCCCCTGGAGGGTGGGTAAATGAGTGTGTTCTGGTTGGTGAGCTTGAGTATGGGTCATACCCTTAGTTTCTGATTGGTTCATGACGCCGACACCTGACTTCTGATTGGTCGAGGAGCGCCATTTTGTCGGTCACGGGGAAATCTAAAATAGTGTCCTAATAAGGGCATCGTAAGACTTCTGAATTATAAGATACAAGCAGAGTCCTCCACCGTTTTGTATGACGTCATAATCAAAGTCGTTTTGTAGGAAAAAATAAATTTAAGGTGTTCATCTGAAATCGTGTTCTATCAAAGCATCTTGGTTATTACCGGTAATAAAAAGATAAGCGGTTTTTTAATAATTTATTATAAGTAATGCTATTTTTACATCTTCAATATCTCAATCTCGGCATCACAGATTCTAATTGAATATTAAATTAGTTGTTTTCTTTGTTGATCCTCGCATTGAGACACCTCTACTCATCAGCCTCTCGATAAATTCATGTATACGATGGTCTTCGGGCTTGAAAACACTCATTTAAATTCAGTCAGCTTAAAAACTATCCTATCGATGTACTTTGTTGCTATGAGTCCAAGATTCAACCCCAGACTTCAACTCCTTAACATTTTTAAAAAGGTCTGTTGATGTGGATAAAGCCATGTCTGTAATTATAACAGCATTAAAAATTTGCACAGGTAATTAACTAATCAATCACTTAGCAGCTATGTATTGAGAGAACGTCTTGCCGGGTTGACAAATGCTTAGTTACATCACATACATCAGCAACAGCCTGTGCTAGATTTCCTGTAACCGTTTCCTTCTCAGTGGGCTTCTCATGGGCTTTGACGTCACGCTCATTTTTTTTCTCTTCGACTGAATCACCATCAGGTATCGTTATGCAATAATAATTTACAGAAGCTCGAATATCTTCGATTGCGGGTTCATAATAAGGAGAGTTCATTTCATTTTCACAAACGCTATAAGCAGTGATGTGTTTTATTCGTTGCTAGCCCTTGCTAAAGAACGTGATTAAAAGTATTATTACATTTTTCTTAACCTCCATTCTTCAAGTTAGAAGATCGCGTGGTGAGAGGACATACTATTAGCGTTACCCATATCTTCATTTCGAAAAGCAGAGATTATGCAATATAACTATAATTTAATTATAATTTTTAATTTTATTTTACTTATATAAAAGATGCCCAACTTACCCTAATTTTTAATTAGGAGAGCGGATACTTTCGAAGTGATTAATTATAAGTATACGGTATGTACTTATGGTTTTGGTATAACATTCCTAATTTCCTAATTATGCAAGGCTGCGTAGTCTAGAGCATTCACTTCAAAAACATTGATTTGATTTACTACAGGTCGTTAAAGTGACACCACATATAGGAATTTTTTACGCACGGTTTAAATGATTTTACCTTGAAAACATAATGCATACAAAATTTACTTTAAAATAATAAAATGACTAATTAAGTGATGAGTTTTAAACAATTAACTATTAGAAATAAAATTCAATATGTACTGAAAAATAGAAAATATGGATGTCTTGTAGCAAATCAAATTAAGGTTTTTATTTTTTTGATTAACTGAGATCAAATACCGTCAAGAAACACGCTAAAAATGTGTAAATGAGAATACTCACATTGGTCTAACTGTATTTTAATTTTATTAAGTTAGATTTCATTTAACGAAGACTCTAGAACACTTAACTCACAAAGAAGTGTGTTGATTCAGATTATATCTTCCAAACCCACCCTGCAGCAAATCAGATTAATATTTTTGCTTGATTGGATTCGAACACAGCCAAGAAAACATATGCTAAAACGTATAAACGAAAACACTAAACTTAATCTTACTGAGTTTTAAGTTTAAGACAGTTTACATTTTAGCGCATCATCTAGAACGGACCATTCTAAAGCACTGTATTGGTTCAGATTCACCTTATCAAAACGACCTGTAACAAATCAATTAAGACTTTTTTTGATTATCTGAGATCGAATACTGATAAGAAACGCATGCTCGAACATATAAACGAGTATGCTCCCATTGATTTACCTGTATTTCAAGTTTATTAAGATAGATTTCATTTAACGAAACCTCTAGAATATTCAATTCAAAAAAGATCTGTGTTTATTCGAGTTACATCTTACAAAAAACACTTTGCAACAAATCAAATTAAGGTTTTTAATTATCTGAAATCGAATACGTTCAAGGAACACTAAAACATATCGTAAAGTTTTAAACCTAACTTTGAAGACGTTCATTTGGAGGCAGATTCAGCCGTCATCCTACATACAGAAATAACGTTTTAAAAAAAAAGCAGATTTAAAAGACTACTTTATAGTTGAGTCATTTCATAATACAGTGTTATCTAAACAAAATATCTGAGGAGTTTTAGAACGGCAGTTAATTATACAAATATGTGAAAGGTGAAAATATAGCTACACAGCTGCCACGCAACTTGTTTTCCTGTTTTAAACCGAAAAATATCTAAGGAATTTTAACCAAATATGTGAAAGGTTAAACGACCTTGAAAATGTATTTACGTTGTTGCCATTGTTGGAACAATTTGTTTTTCCTGTTTTAAACGGTTTTGCGTAAAGTCCCAGGGTAATTAGTTAATTACCCTGGGGCAGCTGGTGCGCCTATAAAAGCCAATGAATCACGCTCTAACTTTATTTACAGTTCATACAGCTTGTTAAAACTGTGCTATAATGTCGAACTCAATAGCTTCTTCTCTTCTAAACATTTTCGAGGGTGGATTAGTGACCGAAGATGAGGTGGTGAAGATCTGCTTCATCGTTATTAAACATGTAGTTGGTGGTGAAATCATAACGCCCCTTGAGTTAGAGGGTACTATTTTATTTCTAGGTACGTACTAAAGTACAAAGTGGTGGTTGTGGTCCATCATCGGTGGAATACACTGAAGCTGTAAGAAATAATTTTTATAAAAGTGAGATATTAATCGATGTGTGGTTTTAGGTGCCGTCAACTTCTTCAGTCAATGTTGCCCATATATCTCCGCTACCTACAAGTGCACCCGTGTCCAGCGCTGTAAGTATAAACCGTATGGTTTAGAATTTAGGTGTTTGTATTTAAAGTTAAGACTTATATTTTTACACATTTTAATCCGTATCTTTAAATTACAGGACACAACAGAAACCTTATATGCTAGTGGTGTTGGTGGAATTAACTTGGAAGACGATCAATATTTCATAACAGTGTCTACGGGTAAAAATTTCATCAAGAAATTTAACACGATGGTCAGGAGGGTTGTCTTTAAATTCAAAGACGCTGATGTCAATAAATCACCTGTAACGTGGCTTAACGTATGTAGTAATAAATTTCTTTTGTACTAAGATTTACTAAAATTACATTTTCGTTGTAGAACGTTCTAGACACATTGCTGGTAAAAGTGTGTTCAGGGTTTAACGCAGCTGACAGAGTTGGAATGGTACTAATTAATGCCAATTTCCCAGACAAACTCCTAGGATCTTCTTTCCTTCGTACATACAGGCTGAGTTCCACTGTAATGATGGCCACTCTAGAGAAAATATTGCAGAGTAATGTAAGTTCTTTTAATAATGAAATTTATAAGTAGACAGAGTTGTTTTACCTGTGGGTTATGGTGGTCCATGACTTCAGAGAATGATGGGTGTTAGTTTTGCAGAGTTTTGCAGACGTAGAGGCGGCGTTATAAGTATTAATAATAAAGACAATTTATGTTTAGGTAGGGCATTAGTGGTGGCAATAGCTGTAGCCGAGTCCGATCCTCAAATGACCTACCTTAAAAAAGGTCGTGCTATTTTGGGTCGGCGGACGCTGCAGTTATGTGCTGCCGCTAATGTCGATTTAAATAACGGGGGCAATATCGAACTCGTACAGCAATTTCAAGATTATTTAGTTAATTACACTATAAGTGTATATAACCACAGGTTAGGTCAAACTGTTTATTTTGAAGGTCCGCGAAATCCTAACCGTAAAGTTTTAAACCTAATTTATGAAGACGAGCATTATAATGTAATCACGAGCTTGACCAGTGCCTTTTGTGTTAATATTGTCATAACAATCCCCCTTGCCAGTCTACTGACCCTATCGTTTGTGATGGGTGTAATAGGGATTTCCGCGGTAACCAATGTCTACAGCTTTGTCGCACTTGTTTAGTGAGTATGGAAGGGTAAGATGCCTCATAAATGTGGTTTTGGATATTGTACGACCTGTAAATCCGAATGACCTATCCGTCATTTCTGTTATATGTCCAAAAGTATGGCGAACTCGAAAAACTCGCGATAGCTTTTTAGGAGGTCTTAGTAATGCGGTTAAGTTAAGTTAAAATATTATATGGCTGAACAAGATGCGCAAATCAGGTATTTCGATGTTTGTTCACAGTACCCCTACGAGAACAAATATGCCAAGTATCCGATGGGGCATCCTACACTTCACATTGGTGCCGAGTGCTTAAACCTCGACTTGAACACTGTCGAGGGCCTTGTGAAGTGTAGTGTGCTACCTCCAACTGATTTGTACCATCCTGTCTTGCCTCTTAAGATGCACGGCAAATTAATGTTGTTCTTGTATAGAAGCTGTGCTGAAACTATGTTCCAGCATGATTGCACCCATACGCAGGAGGAACGTAAATTTACCGGAACTTACGTAGCAGACGAACTTCGAAAAGCTATAGCATTGGGGTATCGCGTCTTAGAAGTTTTTGAAGTTTGCCAATACGACAAAGCTAGTATGAGCGGAGATATTTTCTCAGGTTACGTCTATAACTTTTTCAAAATCAAACAAACGTGATCGGGCTTGCCATCATGATATAACGACGGCGAATCGAAGAATCGCTACATACTCGAGTGTTTGGAAAGGGAGGGTGTCCAATTGGACAAAGCCAAAATTTGCGCAAATCCAGGTCAGTACTTTGTTACAGATTCCGTGATTTTTACGCAAAGTGCCGGTGAGTGGGATCCACCAGTCGTTGATTTTCTTAGTGACATGACTGATGAGGTGAAGGCCTACGAAGTCGGAAGTAGGATGACGGAGTTCGTAAGTGGGGGTCTAAGAATTACGCGTACAAGGTGTTCTTAACAAGGAAAAACGATTATATTGACACCTATAAAGCTAAGGGCATCAACTTAAATTATAAAAACGCCTAAGTGGTTAATTTCGATACATTAAAGTCGTTAGTATTAGACGGCATTGAACCTGTGTACGCACAAACTAGCTGTAAAATTGTTAGAACTCCTGCACACGAAGTTGTATCAAAGCCAGAGAGCAAGATTTACCAGGTGCAGCACAGTAAACGTCGCCGGAAGGAGGATGGTTATGACACTCTCCCCCCTACGGTATCGTGGCTCAGACATAGCTTTAGTATATACGGTCTTGCCCCAGTTTTAGCTTTTAGTTTTTAAAAATCCCGTTCAGCAGCCACGTGACCATCCTTTTCCCCATTCCTTATCTTTTATATTTTAACCCGGTGATTTTAATTTTAGATATACTTTACGTTATAATACACGATGCCATTAATTATAGGCCTTTTTACTAATTCAACTGATTTTATCTTCAGCTTTTATATTTTAACCCGGTTGTTTGATATATTTTAGATTATAATACATGATATCTATAATTGTAGGTTTTTTTAACAACTGTGCGTGATTTTAATTTTAGATGTATGCTTTAGATTATAACGTACGATACTGCTAAATCTCTTTTACTACAGGCGTTTTTACTAATTTAGCTGTTTTTAACAGTGTATGTAAAATTCTGCAATAACGATACATGCTAATTTGAGTAGTAGTACAAATGCGTTGTGTGTATGTGTGTGTGTGTGTGTGTGTGTGTGTGTGTGTGTGTGTGTGTGTGCGTGTCGTGCGTGTGTGTCGTGTGAGTGTGCGTTGCGTGTGTGCGCTTTGCGTGTGTGCTGCTGTGTGTGTGTGTGTTGTGTGTGTGTGTGTGGTGTGTGCGTGTGCGTGTGCGTGTGCATGTGCGTGTGCGTGTGCGTGTGCGTGTGCTGCGTGTGCGTGTGTGTGCGTGCGTGTGCGTGCATGTATGTGTGTGTGTTCGTGTGTGCGTGTGGCGCGTGTGTGCGTGTGTGCGCGTGCGTATCAATAGAAAACGTATTGCTTTGCAAGTTTGTTTTGTCTGGCGCAATTACAGTGTTTAGTAGGTAGAATGTTGAAAATTCAGGTGTTTTATTGGATCAGTACCATCTCCCACAGGTGTAAACCCGACACACTTACCGTGCAGTGACAAGGTTCTGTAATGGGTAACAATGGATAAAACACACCACAGCTTTTACGATAGTGTCTGTGAACAAAAAATGAACTCTCCGTATTATGAACTCGCAATCGAAGTTTCTGTAAGTTATTATTGCATAACAACACCTGATGGTGACGCAATCGAAAAGCGTAACGTCAAAGACCATAAGAAGCCCGCTGAGAAGGAAACGGTTACTAGAGATCTGGCAGAGGCTGCTGCTGATGTATGCGATGTAATCTCGTAGTTGTCAACCCTCCAAGACGTTCTCTCTATACATAGCTGGTAAGTGGTTGTTTTTAATTGCCTGTGCAGATTTGTAATGCTATGTTATAATTACAGGTATGGATTTATCCACATCACCAGACTTTTAAAATGTTAAGGAGTTGTAGTCAGGGGTTGAATACAAAATACTCAATAGCAACAAAGTACGTCGATAGGATAGTTGTGTAGTTGACTGAATTTAAATGAGTGTTTTCAAGACCGAGAACCATCGTATACATCAATTTCACGAGAGGCTGAAGAGTAGAGATGTCTCAATGCGAGGATCAACAGAGAAAACAACCAGTTTAATATTCAATTAGAATCTGTGATGCTGAGATTGAGATGTTGTTGAAGATGTAAAAATAGTATTACTTATAATAAATCATTAAAAACCCGCTTACCTTTTTATTACCGGTAATAACCAAGATGTTTTGATAGAACACGATTTCAGATCAACACCTTCAATTCATTTCTTTCCACAAAACGACTTTGATTATGACGTCATAAAATACGGTGGAGGACTCTGTTTATGTCTTATAATTCAGAAGTCACGGTGTCTTATAATGCCCTTATTAGGGTACTATTTTAAATTTCCCCGTGACCGACAAAATGGCCTACAAACTAACCGACAAGCAGCGTCCCTCGACCAATCAGAAGTCTGGTGTCGGCGTCCATGAACCAATATGACCCATCCTCAAGCCCACCAACCAGAACACACTCATTTGCCCACCCTCCAGGGGCTGAGGCCTTAATTAGAGGTGTCACGTAACCCTGCCCACATTCCTAAACACTGGGGACAGACTGACAAAAAGGCTCTTAATACGATCAAAAGGTCCTTAGTTAGGTGTGCAAATACCGCCAAGGGCTGAAAATTCCGTCAAAGGGTTGAAAATCATCCCCGAAAAGAATCTGACCTCCAGGCCAAAAGGTCAGTAATTAGGGGTAAAAATGTCATCAAGGGGTTAAAAATTCCGTCTAGGGGATAAAAAACCCCTCAAAAAGAAACCATGGGGGTGTGAAACGGGGACGGACACGTGGGTGGCCGACGCCCATCGGTGATTGCACGAATCTCGGGCGTGGGCCCCGTTGTCCTCAGCTGTCCCCATTCCACTGCTGTCGACAGTAGAGAGCAACCAGACATCCTTCTTATCTTTCCTTTTGAGTGCCATTACTTTTCCCTTTGAAACGCTATAATTTCATTCTTCAATTTTTTTCAATTCAATTTTTTCTTTTGAAATTCTATTTATTCGTAAGGTACCGTGTGTGTCAGTTTTGCGTTGGATAAGAAAATCGGCTAATTGAGGAGATGTATAAATATTATCTGTTACACAATAACCCATGTCAAATAAGGAGTTCATAAGTGTCAAAACGACCTGGGAAGAAGCAGGAAAATTTTTGTATTTCTTAGCAAACAGAGTTCCTTCGCCTGTGTTTGTAATTTACGAAAATAAATTCCCGCTTTTTGATTCACATAAAAGGTACTATTTGATTCCAACCCGTGATCTTTTTAGGGGTATATATTGCACCACGCTCAAGTATATATAACTCACTAGACTTTTTATTTGTATTATGGAAAACGGGTTAAATTTGATTCAATTTTGAATTCAGGTGATTCTGTGGGTCGTAACTTTCATTATTCATGAAGTGTAAATTTTTCTTTATACTGGCATAACGACGATAACTCATCAATTTAGAAAATATTGGCTTTGCGGAAACTTCTGCACTTGACCAATACATTTCTTGCGTAGATTTTCTTATAACGCTCTGTAGAATATTGATTAGAATAGTGATTGATAAGTAAACATTTCATTTTTCGTAACTGGTTCCTAAATATTATTTGTTGTATAGAGTTGCTGTGATGCATATCTATTGGTTTCAGTGACCACAGTTTTCATTATTTCATCATCAAAAAATAGATAAAAATAAAATAAAACATTACTATTATCAATCGGTAAATCGAATGTACATCCTTAATTTCCTATAAAAGGAAATCTTGCTGGCGCTGCATTGGTTATGTTTACGTTAAGTGGACAAACATTGGCGCGTCTTGTATATTTGTTTCATCTTCGTCACTTGCACCCAAATCAGATTCAGAATCACTATTCTCGTGTGTTTTATCAGATCCGCTTTCGTCCAAGTTAACGTATTCAGAATCCGATCATTCCGAGTCACTTACATCTGACATGATTTATGAAAACACTCAGTAAGAGTCAGCAAAAAATAATGTAAGCGTACACTAGTCTAAAACACTTGTAATCTGCATATAAGAGTTTGAAATTATAAGCATTTTGTCTCGAGAGAGATCTATGAATAAAATATATAAACAGTGCAACTCTGAAAACGGTCAAAGTGTATCTATAAACTTGCTTTTATAATGATGCTCGGGCGCGTGCAAAAAGAAACATCAACCGATCCCGAGTCACACTGGGGCAAAAGCATGAAGGGGTTAAGGAATATTAAGCAAACTATGTTGTAAAATAATTATTATTGAGAACAAGTAAGACACTACATAGTTTCGGAATGCCGATTGTTTAAA
>JARFJB010002187.1:7527500-7600000 GCA_036346205.1 Vesta saturnalis
GTGGTTCAATGAAACGCAACACTTTATTAAACATGGTGATAAGACAATTTATCATATGCATGCTTTGCACCGTCCACGTGCTTTCGTGTTTACGTCCTACATTAATAATCCTTTGTACCCACATACAGGGTGCCCAGTATAAGATGCAAAGTTTCGTATTGATCTTACTGTTGACATTAGTAGAAGTGGGACACTACTTTCACTTTTTCACTTAGGGAATTCCCAAGGTCGCCCACGTGGGGAACGTATTTTCTTTTTATTTTGAGGTTGACCTCAAGCCTGGTATTAGAGTTTGCCTTGGGCCTGTCCTTGGAGTTGCCTTGTGAATTTTTTGTATTCTAATAAGGAGACCTAATACTAAACTTGTAAGACAGCTATAAGAACTTGTGTTAGGGTCTGCACCCTCTTGTCGTGGCCCCCTGGCTGCAAACAGTATTAGGCAGCGTAAGGTAAGACCAAAAATTAAATATGAATGAAAATGATTAAACCGTATTTTTGACATCTTATAGCAGCAGATGGCCTTGATATTTTTTTAAAGTTAACATACGTTTATGTCTACTTATTTCTATCTAACATGAAGTTTAAATGTTATTCTGACAAGGATAACTGTTTTTGCTTTACATTGTTTTTTTATTTTTCGTAAGGAGTTTATTATAAAGAGACTGCATAATTATCCTAAAAATGATATCAAAATTATTACAGATAGCGCAAGGTAAGACTAAAAATTAAATATGAATGAAAATGAGTAAATCGTATTATTGATATCTTATAGAAGCAGATGGCCTTGATATTTTTTAAAGTTAACACCCGTTTATGTCTACTTCTACCTACCTATTTAACGTGAAGTTTAAATATCATTCTGACAAGGATAACTGTTTTTATTTTACACTGTGGTTTATTTATTATAAAAGAGACTGCATAATTATTCTAAAAAATGTTATTAAAATTATTACAGATAGCGTTAGGTAAATATACCCCGAGCTTGTAAAAAAGTCACCTTTAACATAAAACGGAGGATTCGTGGATTGTAATTGGTGAAATTTTGAAATGAGCCTGTATTATTGATATTTCATAGAAGAGGTCGGCCTTAGAATGTTCAAGTTAACAAATTTATTTGTGTCTATTAATATAATACAAGGTAAGTCTAAAAATTAATCAATTAAACATGAATCAAAATGGTTAAACTGTATTATTGATATCTCATAGAAGTGTCGGCATTGCAATTTTTTTAAGTTAACGTGTTTATTTATGTCTAGCGATTTCGCCTTGAAGTCAACCTTCACCATTATACATGCAAAAATTACTTTAAAATAAATGAGTAATTAGGTGACGATAATAATAATAATTTATTCATTCCATTAGATATGTGAATTAAGCATACAATGGAAACGTCAGGTACATAACTTAATAACATATTAAAAATCATTGTTAAAATATTTGTCCATTTGTACAAAGTTTTTCTCAATAGAATCTTGCCACGTGTCTAATCATCATATGGCAAAAAAAAAGGAATGGGCTCGACTAAGCTCAGGCGTACGGTCGGAAGACCCCAGAACACTCGGATGCGTGGTTGTTTTGGAGGTATAGCTTAAAGTGATAGTAATATGGTTAGATAGGAGCCGGATATAAGTAGGCGCCACAGGCTTTAATAAGGAATTACTCAACAAGTGCTGAAAGGAGAGTAAACCCTGTAAAGCCTGAAACAGGATTTACAAAAAAAAAAGAAATAGAAATAAAAGGAAGAAATAGAAATGAGTTAACAATTCCCCCGATAAAGTAATTTTATTGTCGATATCCTGACAAATGAATAAAGAAATAAATTAACATTCCACCAAAGCCCACGATGGCAAGCAGTGAGCCTCAGCTTGTGCCCACGGCAATTACAATTTAAATTTCAATTAAAAAAAAAAATATTATATGGCCCCTTCCGGCCGCTGTAAGATCTTACTGTTCGTATTCGGAATTGGCTAATTTAACACATAATTCCATTGGGATGTTTAGTAAAAAAAAAATTTAATTAACGAACTTGCTTGCCTTACGCTTCACAGAGTATACAGTAAATTGGAAAGATTGTTCGATTCACAGTAAATAACTACCGTAACAATTAAAGTAATCAAGAAATTTAGAAGAAATAACACTGGCCCGAACAACCTTGTCCACAGGAAAAAGTAATGTAAATAACACATAAAGATTACGAGACAAAATTACAAATTCATATGAAATTAAATGTTTAACTTTTGCAGTAGTTCACGGTAATACAAGTAATCGTTACACACGGTACATTTCAATCAAAACAGGAGTTAAATCGTTGGGTGAATGTAGCCACCGAAGCTAGAATTAATTAGGTTAAAATGGAAGCTAAACTTGTTTGGGTGTGGTCTATTCAGTCTCTTTTAATGATTCGATTAAAGTTTTACTTGTGATTGAGTGCAAAAATATTCAAAACTTGAATTATATATATATATATATATATATATATATATATATATATATATATATATATATATATATATATATATATATATATATATATATATATATATATTGAGATGTTCAGAAAGAAGTAAAAGA
This sequence comes from Vesta saturnalis, assembly GCA_036346205.1. Lineage (NCBI taxonomy): Eukaryota > Metazoa > Arthropoda > Insecta > Coleoptera > Lampyridae > Vesta > Vesta saturnalis. Next base: position 7,530,072 of record JARFJB010002187.1, read on the forward strand.
AGGATCGGACAGTTTAAATGATAATTTAGTTATAAAAAGGGGTGATTTTAAGCTCGATACATGTGCGAGACATTGTTTGATAGAAATCTGGTTCACGATGTGTTTAAAGTAGATTTGTTTTGTACAAAATAGTCTGAATATTATTTATACAGTTTGGTTTCATCATAAAAAGCATTGTGCTACCAACAAAAATGTCAAGAATGTTAAATACACTTATTTTCGTAAAGTCACTTTAGTATTTCCTTTATTTCAATAAAAGTCAATTTTTCGAGGGTATTTTGGCAAGTGAACATTTTACAGGTGTTTAAACATAAATTGTATAGCTAGGATTATATTAGGGATATTGTGTAAATAGCGTTCGAATGCAGGAAATGTGAAAATTTCATAAAAGGGTTATAATATGGGCATATTAGACATTTTTCTCACATATTTCTGGAAGCAACTCTGTGACAAACATTGTGATAAGTTTAACAGCAAGAACAATGCATAGAACAGTTTAACATAAAGACATTCATAGTTATATACATTTTTATAATGAAAATTCCAGTAAGTGTGTTAGACGATGGGTTTTTTTAATGCAACACTATATGACACAATGCATTAGAAATTAACAGTGAAAATAATAAAGGCAAGTATTACAAACCTCTAACATAACATTTTGAGTGATAAAAACATTTTTAAATATAATTGCAATTTTAGATTTGTTTGGTTATGTTGTAATTTCTAGGTTTTTTGCATAAATTTATAGTTTTTTCATATTATTAGGCTTTAATTATGCTCTTAAAGTAATTAATAGGAGTTCTTTCTCAGTATCTCACAGTTTTTAAAAGGATACATTGCATTTCACCGCAAAATTTTGTCAAATATGAGGTGAATTTAGAATATTTTTACATACACATAAAATTTCTTTAAATTCGAGATTTCTAACTCAAAAAGTGTGTGTCCTTATGTAAAATTTTCCTAGGATTCCGTTTATGTAATTAGATTAAGTGTAGCTTGTAAGTTTAGGTAGTTATAAGCAAATTCAAGTTAGATTAAGTGATTTCGCATATTATTTTTAGGAACCATAGCTTGTTAGGTGTCTTTTTGTTCGAAATTTTCTGTAGTTTTCATTTCTGTTGTTAGTTTTTAGATCCGTTAATATATAATAAAGTTATGGCCAAATTTCTATTTTAGTCCAAATTTTAAAATGGGTCAACCAATCAGAGCCTTAGTTACATAGGTAAAATGGCTGAAAAAAAATTGAATTTTTAGTAACAACCAAAAAGGTATAAAAGTAATTGCCCTGGAAGTGCTATGCTCTCTAAAATTTGTTCAAAGTTTAAAAAAAGGTTAAAGCAGTGTTGTGCATTTGTGTAATAAGAAAGTTTTCATAACCTAATTTAATTATCGTAAAGAAAGTTATAATTAACGAAGAAAATATTCGAGAGCAATTGTTTTTATACCGGCGATTAAACTAAATAGTTCGGTCTCCGATACCTGTTAGTTTTCGGAAAATATTGTACGAGTTAATTTGTGTTACGATTTTGTTAAAAGTTTTCGTGTTATCAAACTTGATTTGATTCCGTTCTACCAAATTAAAATCACATTTATTTGGTTATTTGTGTTTTATTTCTGGGTACAATTTCTTCTAAATAATTTAAATTTGATCCGGCATCTAGAAATAAAAGTGATATAATAACAAAATTATGGACAACATTTAAACACTTTTTTAAACGATACCAATCAATAAGCTTTAATTTATTTAAATAAAAAAATTTTACCAAGATAAAATAAGTGACTGGAGTGTTGCCGATTTGGAAGGAAACATTATTAGTTTTTGGAAGTTGGTGTCATCGACAATCCGAGTACCAGTCAGCAGCAAATGGGTGTATGGTAACAGCCAAAATCAAGTGGAAAGTGCCTGCATCAAATTGGAACAACTCGAAGACATCAATTTGCATTGGGAACAGTATATGTGAGTCACATTTTTTTATATAACCCTATTTATTGTGGACATTGTTGTGTTAAAAATTCCTGCAAATTATTATTTATTAGGTATATGTATTGGTATAGAATTCCAAACAATTACTTGTATAAACACCTGTAAAGGAAACAAAATTTTAAATTATTTTCATATTCTAAATTTAATTGTGGACGTAAACAGTAAATTTCCAAATCATTATTTGACAATTTTGACATTGTTAACTTCACTCAATTACGTTACAACGCATGCGTTGGAAGTAAATTATATTCAGAATCATTCTTATACATTTGTGATAATTTTTATAAAGTGTAATTCATATACATACATCCAGAATAAATTTAATTTCCTACTAAATACATTGATCCCTATCCCCAAATTGAGATTGAGCTAGTTCGGTGCGCAGATAATCATTAATCATATAATTAATTACACACATTTAAATTTAAAATTCAACTAAAAATATTTTATTTCCCTCAAATTGAATTAAATAAATATTCGCCATCACAATATATATATATATATATATATATATATATATATATATATATATATAATATATATATATATATATATATATATATATATATATATATAGTACCGTTTTAGATAAAAGAATTTTGTGAAAGTGAACTGCAGGAAGCACCTTAAATATATAAATTTAATTAAGAGGTAACAATTGCCAATTATTTGATTACAAAATTATTATCAGTACATTTATTTTCGTTGTAGAAATTCACAAAGAACCTTCTAGGTGTATTTAAAATTTGGAAACACAATCGTGTAACCAGGTGATAAAGAATAAGATCTGACCTTTACTGACGAAACTTTTACTGACGAAACTACTTATGTGATCTTGAAACCATCGGGTACTATTCAAATGATCTAACAGCCTTCACGTATATGGCCCTGCATGTCAGCAAGGCTCTTGTGCCTTCCAGCATTAATCATGTACTACGTAACAGTAAAATGTGAGCAGAAAGTTTAAGAAGGAATGCTGTTAGAAACGTAGGTAGTACGGAGATGCCAAAAGAAGGTAAATATAAGTATCTTGTTTAATTAATTATGACCGTTCATACCTCTTACAGGTGACAAACGAGCCGGTAAAGAACATTCAACGTAATTTCGATTGAGGTGTCTTTATATGTAAAGAATTAGTATTGAATGCTTTTATATTCGAAAACCTGAAAACGATTTTAATTACCATGAGGTTATCGAAACATGTGCCACTTACCAAAGATGTGGACGAATGAATCATTTCAATTATATCCGCCTTTTAAAAGCGTTAGTAATACTTTTACTTAACCAAGTATTACTTTAAGTGAGAATTTTCCAAAAAAATGATGCTGAACCAGAAACGAAAGATTCTCTAGAAACTCAACATCCACCATCAAGGGCGTTCTTAAAAAGGAAGAAAGTAAATTGGCCAACACCTTAAAATCAATTTTACAAACTTGAGAAAATTTGTATTTAATCATTGTTGCCAAAAGTTAAAATGTGTAGAAAATAAGTATTTATTATATATGTATGTATTATTTGACCCTAATAGATCCCAGGTTCCTTTTTAACTGCTTTATATTAAATGATCCGAAATTCCAGAGATGTCGCTGAATGAATTAAATTTGACATTTTACCTACGTAAGAGATGGGTACAAAAGTTACATACGTTAATTTAAATGCAATTAGAGATGCGTAAAAATTTGAGAAATAGTGAATTGGAAGCATTCAACCTAAGAATAAATTGCTGTTTTAGTAAGTAAATGTGACAAAATGACGAACGTTATCAAAAAGAAACGTTTTCCAATTAAATACGTAACAATCTCTATGGCGAGTCTCTTAAATACTTTGACATTATCAATCGATTTAATACGATCAGACAAGTGATTATATAGCTTTACAGGTGAAATAAGCGCGCTATACTGTACTAATGACAGCCTATGCGGTGGCAATTTTAAATTGTACGATGGCCTAAAACCGTAATTCTCATTATCACCAACTCTAGTATATTTGTGGCGATTACAATGTACATATATAACACTACGTAATATAAAAAACCATACAACGGTTAGGATCTTAAGTTTAACAAATATCTCTACAATAATAGTCGTATGGTTTAAAACAGATGACCCTGATAATTTTTTTCTGTAGAATTCGTACTTTTCCCAAGTATCCAGAGCAGCCCCAAGTCACAATGCCGTAATTAAGCAACGACTCGATATAAGCAAAGCAAAAACAAATAATAACAGCCCTTGACGCGAAGTTACGAAGTCTCCAGATTACAAAACAATAGGATGACAGTTTTTTTACAATAAAGTTAATGTGGTTACGCCAAGTTAAATTACAATCAACGTAAACTCCTAAAAATTTTACGACTTGAGCCTGAGGTATGGTTTTGTTTACGGACCTTACCAAAACACTGCAATTGGTCTCATGGGAAGAGAACATCATCGTCGCGGTTTTCGAAAAATTTAACTGAACTTTGCAATGACTTGTCATTTCAGTTACAAAACCCGTTGTATTTTTGCTTAACGCTTCTACATTATCTTTAGAGGTAATTGTAGACGGTCCGCCTTATTTCGACGCGGACACTTCGACGCTTCCACTTCGACACAGCCGCTACGACGCAAGATCGTTTTGACGCGACATCATCTCGACGCGAGATCATCTAGACGAGACCTCTTCTCGACGCGAACTCATCCTCTAAATAATCACGTTTTGTATTATTGATTCATTCAACAGTATAATATCAATCGGACCGTCTTATTTCGACGCGGTCACATCGACGATCCTGTTTCGACACCACTATTTCGACGCGAACTTATCTCTCCCCATCAGAATTACATATACGGCTATTATTATAATTAATAGACTAAGCGGTATCTGTTTTGGGTGGGATGTTTTCCATATGACCGATTTTTTTGCTTTAATCGCTCCAAAATGGTACTAGTAGTAATAATTTCGCTATGCGCGGGTCCAAAAACCTGTGCTCAAATTGTTATTAAACAAAATGTTAAAAAAACATGAAAAATTTTGCTTTTTTTATTCTTTGAACTGGCATATCTCAATAGCTATTCATTTCAGAGTAAAGTTGCAAAGGAAAAAAAATTTCGTAATTTCATTTTAAACAAGAAACAGGTAAATTTAAAATCGAAAAATACATTCATAGCATTGCAAAAATAGCAAAAAACAATGACAAAATGTATAAAAACTAGTATTTTTGAAATTTCACTTCCGAATACTCATACAAAAGGTAGAGACTTCATACTTGTTGCATGGTACATCACCACACCAAATTTGATCGGGCTGATAGTTTTTGAACAATAATTTTGCAATCTATATTTTGGAAAAAAAATTACAATTATTTAAAAGTTTAGATATAACAAAAATTTATATAATTGTTGATAAACCCAAAATTTACACAAATGTTTAAAAAATTGCCAGGGTTCTCCTAATTAATGGATTTTAATTTGTCAAAAGACATTTGAGAGTTTGAGTGCTCTTTATTTGGGATTGGGGCAGGGTGTTGGCTTCTTTTCGGAGGCCTTTTGCAACCCTTGGTCGGAGTTTAACCCTTAATTAAGATCCTTTTGGTTGTATTAAGAGCAATACAACCCCTGGAGGTTAGCCAATTGTGCGTATTCTTTTAATTCCTATCTACAGATTGTAACCGTATGTATTTTATTTATACATTGGGGTTGTATTCAAATAAGGGGCCCTAATGCTAACTTGTAATACAGGTGTAGGAATTACCATGTGTTCGTGGCCCCTTGGCGGGAAATTTGAAATAAGGGAGCCCTAATGCCAACTTGTAAGACACGTGTAGGGCTTCGCAACCTGTTCTTGGGCCTTCGCTCCCTGGCTGGAAATGGTATGGGGACCCTGACCTTATAAGACAAGTGTAGAGCTTGGCCCCTATCATGGCCCAATGGTGCAGTTGTATGTGGGTTCTAACCTAATCTTATAAGAGAAGTGTAGGCCTTCGCCCCTTGTCGTTACCCCTGGTTGGAAATGGTATTTATTTTTGTAGGTTATGACTGGTAATTTGAAGTTGTATTCTAATAAGGAGGTTCTTGTAAGACACGTGTATGAACTTGTGTTAGGGATTTATCTTGCGTGGGGAATTTCAATGACAGTAAAATTTAACTATAGAACACTTATTTTTATTGTAAATATAATAATTAATAAAGCCTCAGTGGGTTATAAAAAAAAATTACTGACATTCAGGTTATTCTCTAATGAAACAGACATTTTTTATTAAGTTAATTAATTACATAACAGTTATTACAATATTGTTTTCTAAACGAATAATAAAACTGATTGCTTTAACTGCATTGATTGCATTGAAATATGTTTAATATCCATCCGACCGTTAAATTGTTTGTATATTGTACACCTTAATATTTTTTTAAAGAAACTTGTTACGTATAGCTTAGATGTGCTTTATAACTGTAATTAAAAATCTGTACAAGTAAATAAAATAAATAAAAGGTTAAAAGGTTAAAAGCACACTTACCAGCTCTGTACTTAAACAACGTTTTGCAGAATTGGTTTACGAGTGATGGTCACTGCTTTGTGTTACTCGTCTAATCAAACTAAATCACTTTCTATGTTTTTTACTTATGCATAGTTGATATATAACTGGTTCTCTATCAGTAAAAGTAATTTTTTCAAGGCGATTTGAAAAATATTCATATTGTACATACGGGCACACAAATTGTTTATTGAAACGCAGTCATTAACAGTTATAAAAAAAAAACCCATTAAAAGTTTGGAATGTAATAATTACGTGTGCAACATACTGTTTAAATTGACCGTGTATTTTCCCATATTATTTTTATTAGAGTTTTTAAATTTTTATTACCATGATTGTTATTAAAATTATCACATTTCTATTAATGATCATTTTGATATAAAAAGGGGTGCCTAAAATTTACCATTGGATTTTCAATTTTGGTGAAACGTAATTTCGTTTTGAGGAAACAACCTTCAAAACAATCAATCAATCAAACCAGATACATAAGAATGTTTTAATTATATCCATTTAAATAGCGAAATAAATAAATTCAAGATGTATCTGAAAATGACTTCTATCAAAAAAAGGTTGTGTTTTTTTAAAAAACCTTATATTTTTATAAAACAAAACCAAACGTCCTAGTCGTTATTGAAAATGCTCAACCACCTATGTACAGTATACAGTGCAATAACAAATATAATTCAACTCATTACTTTAAAAATAAATGTGTAATTAAGAGCTGGTTGGTATACATCAGAATATTGTTTGTTAACATGCAATTTAAACACGCTTTAAACTTGCTTGCTTACATGTTTTATTTACACAGACCTTTTGAGAATTTTATGTCAAGGGTCTGCGACAAGGGGCGAAGACCCGAGCCCAAGTTCCTAGGAACTGTATGTAGTTTTGAAAATATACAGCTACGTGGAGCCATGATCAATCTCTATTACATAAAAACGTTTGTTAACTCATACACCAGACGTGAGAGACGTGGAGATGGGAGAGACGAAAGCCACGTTTAATTTCCAACGCTTTTGTTTTTTGTATTAAATCCAATAAGATTGATAGAAACTGGCTTCTTAAAATACAAATTATAAACAAACTCGAAAACAAGATTATTAATAAAAAATTGAAAGAAAACTTAGCGTTTAAAAAATATATTTAAAATAATGCATCATTTATTTATTTAATTTAAATACATTGTTATCAGTCTTCTTCTTTTTTCGACTGTAATTCGTCACTATCATCATGGTCTTGAGATTCGTCCTTTCTCTCTAACTCATCGGTCTTCTTCTGTGAATCATAATCATCATGAGTGTGAGATACATTCACCTCATCCACTTCATCGTTTTCATCATCAGCTTGAACAGTTATATTGCAGTAGTTTACTAACAAATCCCTAAAATCTCTAATGTCCTCTGATGTTGGTTCATAAACAGGAGAATACATAATAATAATAATGCATTAGGGCTCCCTTATTTCAAATTTCCTGCCAAGGGGCCACGACAGGGGCGCAGACCCTAACACAAGATCGAAGGCCTACATGGTAATTCCTACACCTGTTTTAGAAGTTAGCATTACGGCCCCTTATTAGAATACAACCCCAATGTATAAATAAAATTCATAAGGTTACAATCTGTAGATAGGAATTAAAAGAATACGCACAATTGCCTAACATCCAGGGGTTGTACTGCTCTTAATACAACCAAAAGGATCTTAATTAAGAGTTAAACTCCGACCAAGGGTTGCAAAAGGCCTCGGAAAAGAAGCCAACATCCTGCCCCAATCCCAACTCCAAACCAACGCCTAGATCAACCCCAAGTCCAAGTCCAAGACCTAGCCCAAGTCCAAGACCAACTCCTAAATGTGCCCTCACGTGAGCATGTACAAAAAGGGCATGGCTGTCAAAAAAGGCTCTTAGTTGAAATTTTATCAAGGGTTGAAAAGGACCTCCGAAAAAACCATAGGGGTGGAAAAACGCGTCCTACACGTGTTTGGCCATAAAATAGGGGTGAAAAAAACATGTCCTACACGTGGACGAGTAAACAAAAATAATAAGGGATGAAAAGGGTTGAAAAATGCCTCCGAAAAGAAACCATAGGGGTGGATAATACGGTCTCACACGTGGGCGAATAAAAACAAAAATAATTACGGGTTGAAAAAGGCCTCTAAAAAGAAACCATAGGGGTGGAAAATAAGGTCCCCCACGTGAGCGAGTAAAAAACAAAAATAATTAGGGATGAAAAGGGTTGAAAAAGGCCTCCAAAAAGAAACCATAGGGGTGGAAAATAAGGTCCTCCACGTGAGCGAGTAAAAAACAAAAATAATTAGGGATGAAAAGGGTTGAAAAAGGCCTCCGAAAAAAAACCATAAGGGTGGAAAATACGGTCTCACAAGTGGGTGTGTAAAAACAAAAATAATTAGGGGTTGAAAAAAGCCTCCGAAAAGAAACCATAGGGGTGGAAAATACGGTCCCCCACGTGGGCCGTCTTGTGACGTCAAAATCCAAGATGGCGGCCAAGCTGTCGCACTACTACTGCTATTCCCGATATACCATAATCGGTAAAAGTTGACAGCAGTAAAGCATGCGATATGGTATCAAACGCACGTGTTAAGTCATAGAACGTGGCTAAAACCTTCTTTCTTTGGTCTAACTTTATTAGGATTTCATTAACAAAAGAATAGCGTGCTGTGTAGACAAGTCTTTTCGAAAGCCATATTGACGGTTTGTTAAAACATTGTTTAAGCTTAAGTATTTAACAGGTTGATTATGATAGGTGCGCCTCCTTGTATGCTTTTGAAAACACGGACAATAAGAACACCGGCCTATAATTTTCTAATTTAGATATATCGTTCCTTTGTGAATCGGCACAATTTTAGCAATTTTTAGGCAAGTTGGAAAAGTACCTTTTCTAAAAGAATTAATTCTGTCAAAACAGGGGCTAAGAAGTTCCTTGCATGCTTAATAAGTGAGCAAGGAACTCCATCGCAGCCTGCAGAATCCTTTATTGGCACCGTTTTCATAATGCTATCAACTTCTGGTAATGATACAGGCTCAAGAAGCAAAGGTGGAACAGGTAGTAAAATAGAGTTAGAGAGGCATATTATTAATACATGATTGGTTATTAAGATTTACACAAGTATCTACAAAAAACTTATTAAAAGCCTGTGCAGCGTTATTTTCACTGAGTCATAAAATATTTGTGGATAAGCCTTTTTATGGTTCAGATTTACATTATCTTTTATAATTTGCCAAACAGCCTTAGATTTATTAGATGATTTTTTAATTTTTCCATCATAAAAAGCCTTTTTTGCTAAAGATATTGCTTGCCTATGCGTTTTTAACAAGATTTTACATCTTTACTTTAGCAAAGGGTCATTAGTTGTCTTAACACACTTAAATAGATCTCTTAATAAAAACCTAGCCTAATAATGTCATCGGTAATCCATGCTTTTGTATTCGCAGCAGCAGCACCCTCATATTTAGGTTTAATAAGAACCCGCTGCAGTGGGAACGCAGTGTCCATCAGGCATGTAAACCTTTCTATAAAAGCAGTAAATTTAAGATCTGCATTTTGTGCAACATAAATTTCATTCCAACTTTCTATTGAAAGCAAATATTTAAAGGTAGCAATGGAAATTTCATTTGTGTAATTTCTCCTATAGAAAAATTTACTATCATTGATTCTACTAATTGCATTATTATTGGGTAAAAACGTTAGTGTTTGTAAATATATTATCTATTGTTGTTTTGAATTTCTTTGAATATGAGTGACATCGTAAATACATTGATAGAGTCCACATGTAGATAATAAATTTACAAATTTCATCTCATTTTTATTATTAACATTAATATCAAAATTGATGTTGAAATCTCCACATATAAAGATAGGATATTTACCGCTACAAACTTTGTTGATAAGTTTTTCGAAATCATTCCAAAATTTCTGGCATATCGGCCCGCGTGGCCTGTAGACGCATATAATTGTATGACGGACAATAACATCTGTACACACGAATTCTAAAACACCTTTTATTTGTTTAACACATCAATTGATTTATGAAAGAAACATCATTCCGCACAAATATTCCAACACCACCGGCTTTTTTAATCACACGACAATAGCTGTCGGCAAGCACATATGAGTTTACTTTCACAAGTTGAACTTCTTCGTCAGAACAGTGGGTTTCTGTAATGCAGACGATTTCCGGGAGCTTCATATCATACAGCTGGTGATATAATTCTAAACTTTTGTATCTTAAGCTATTTATGTTTAGCTGACAAATTTTAACTTCAGCAGACCCTTTAACGGCTGCTTGGTATTTGCTTTTAATTTCGTTCATCCGCGACAGCAAAGTTTTTAGTGAAATCCTGTTGTTATCGAAAAAAACCAAAAAGGTTTAATTATAATATTTTCAGGCCAACGAATTTGAGTTCTACTCCCACTTTAAATGACTCATTCGCACTCTTATTATTTTGGTGTTTAATAATCTCCTGAATCTCAAATAATTGATTTGGAAATTTATCACTCAAATAATCGCTTAAATCTATTGTCGTAGTTTGTCGGTGTGCTCCACCTGTATACAGCCAACCCTTTCGTTCCGCTGCCTTCAAACGCGAGGCATCGTCGTTTTTTGCCGGTCCGCGGATAACACCCTCTTTGGTGGATTTCTTCCTTCTTTTTTTCTACAACAGACCAATTATTCATTGGCATTTTGTTGAGCGTGTGGTCAGCTTTCGAATAGGAACTTGTTCTCGGGCCTCACCCGTTGTCGTGGCTCCCGATAACGATAAACAGTATTCTAATAATAATAATGGGCCTAATGCTAGCTTGTAAGATAGGTATAAGAACTTGTGTTGGGTCTGCGCCCTCTTGTCGTGGCCCTCTTGGCTGGAAATAGTATTATAATAAGGAGACCCTATTACTAACTTGTAAGACATGTATAGGAACCTGTGTCATGGTCTGCGACCTCTTGTCGTGGCCCCCTTGGCTGGAAATAGTATTCTAATAAAGGATCTCTAATACTAACCTGTAAGACAGGTATGGGAACTTGTGTTAGGGTCTGCGCCCTCCTGTCGTGGCCACTTGGTGCGAAATTTGAATGTGTTTGTGTCGCCTCCTAGTTGTGTATGGACTAATAAATACTTTCTGTAATAGAAGTGGCGCCACCCACCGGTATATTTTTACGACTAATTAGGGTTTGCCTATGGCGCCATCTAGTGGTATGTTTTTAAACTAGCGAGTGTTTTCTGCAATAGAGGTAGATCGTACACATCTCTCTCGTTTCCACCGTTTCTCTCTCTCTCGTCACTATCGGCTCTTTCTCAAACAAACAAACAAACAAACCAATCAATTAATCAAATCAAATTAATCAAAATCATTTAAGAAAATCAATCTCAAACAAACCATGCTCGATCGAATCAAATCAATCAATCAATCAATCAGATCAATCTCAATAAATCCATTGACCAAATCAATCAATCTTAACAAATCAAATCATAACTTACAGCTTGCGAAAATCAGCCTACAGTTCAAAAATACTGATTTGGTTTAACTTATAGCTTGCTAAAAATACCAAATTGATATAACGGAAATAAAAGGATAAAAGACTTAAATGGTTTATTATATGCGAATCAATAACTACAACGTTTAAACCCGAAAATACGTACCTGCATAATGTTATTAATTAATTAAAAAAAATATAGCGTAGCACTCATACCTTTATCTAACTAACCAACCGAACTGTGATCGAGTCTATAGAATAACAGTTGACTATTGCAGAGCTGGTTTATGACGTCATCCTATAAGAATGATAATACATTGAAATCTTAACGGTATTTTTATGAGAAATATCAAGTAAAATATATACATTAAAAATAATACGCGTACCTTCATATACGTAAGAATCTCACTAACAAGGCTATAGTTATTGTGAAAGGGCAGGTAGATGGTAAATTACAATAAGCGTTAGAGAGATAAGGTGTGAAGGTCATTGATGTATGAAACGAAATGTCTGTGTCTTCTTCTTTAAGCTAGATATCGCCTCTATATTCTTTACATACAAGGTCTGTCTCTCTCTCTTATCAGAAATACCTCTGTCAAAAAAAAACCTTAGCTTTTATAATCAAATTAAGTATGCTGGCCGCTTATTAGAATACTATTTTTTAATTTCGAGTTTTTACCCTTAAAGGGTTTTGATACTATCACATGCATACAAGTTCTACCTTAGCAGAAATACCCCTGTCAAAAAGGAGACTAGATTTATAAACATGCCCATAGGGAAGGAAAAAGGAAACGGCCACGTATTTCATTCCCTCCCCAAGGGGGAGGGCGGCCTGCTCGAGTTTTCCGAGCTCCTGCAGCCACAATGACGGATTCCCAGCATACATACATGCATTAGGTATACAGGGTGTCCAGTTTAAGATGAAATACATGGGGATATTGGAAACCGTTAGAGATACGAAGATGGTTAAATGGAGAAAAAGTTGCGTCATTATATGCCCAAGAAGTAACCATGGTTACATGTCAAAAAATCCCTTCCATTTACTAGACACAGGGTGATAACTGAAAATATGCGTTTTCTAAAAATCGCTATATCTTGTTTCTTGCAAGAGATACATCCACGATTTTGCAGGATGGGGGTAACAGGTAGCGAGGATTTCAAAATGATTTTGAAAAAATCTAGGCCTACTAGATTTTGAGATAATGCACGCAACTTTCGATTTTCTTATGGACGCCATATTGGATTTTGCATTTTGAATTCTTCATAAAAATGCTTTTCAACCATGTATCATATGTTTATAATCTGCCAATGAGAAAGTGTCAAATTACACAATTAAATTTATATCAAAGCAACCTTGACATATTATGTATTTTAATTAAATGAAAATTAATCTACAAATTAAACTAACTATTGAGAACAATATTATTGATTATTAACATAAATCATAATAATAAAAGTGACAAAAACAACAAAAATAAAATTTAATATTATACTGAATTTTACTATTAATTAATCAAATGCTCGAATAAACCACCATTCTCTTGCAATAATTGAATAGAATGTTGATTGGCAAATGCCTAGATTGATATAAATTTAATTTTGTAATTTTAAACTTTATCATTTTCAGATTATAAACATCTGATATATGGTTGAAAAGCATTTTTATGAAGAATTCAAAATGCGAGATGATAAGGACTCTTGTGATGCAGTGCTAACTCGATGCAGATGGTGTGTGCAGGAGAATGAAGGTTTATTCGAGCATTTGATTAATTAATAGTAAAATTCAGTATAATATTAAATTTTATTTTTGTTGTTTTTGTAACTTTTATTATTATGATTTATGTTAATAATCAATAATATTGTTCTCAATAGTTAGTTTAATTTGTAGATTAATTTTCATTTAATTAAAATACATAATATGTAAAGGTTGCTTTGATATAAATTTAATTGTGTAATTTGACACTTTCTCATTGGCAGATTATAAACATATGATATATGGTTGAAAAGCATTTTTATGAAGAATTCAAAATGCAAAAATCCAATATGGCGTCCATAAGAAAATCGAAAGTTGCGTGCATTATTTCAAAATCTAGTAGGCCTAGATTTTTTTCAAAATCATTTTTGAAATCCTCGCTACCTGTTACCCCCATCCTGCAAAAATCGTGGATGTATCTCTTGCAAGAAACAAGATATAGCGATTTTTAGAAAACGCATATTTTCAGTTATCACCCTGTGTCTAGTAAATGGAAGGGATTTTTTGACATGTAACCATGGTTACTTCTTGGGCATATAATGACGCAACTTTTTCTCCATTTAACCATCTTCGTATCTCTAACGGTTTCCAATATCCCCATGCATTTCATCTTAAACTGGACACCCTGTATATGCATGGTGGGATTAAGGATGGGTGTGGTCAGGATAGGATCGGAAGGAACTGGGTTAGGGATGTGAGGGGGGAAATACTACCCCAGCATTCGCCTAAGTAGCCGCACATAGTGTGCATATACGCATTGACCGTGCCGCTACATGTATATGAGGAAAACCCCCTGAAAAACCTCATACAAGGTAGACGGTAACGGGAATCGAACCCATTACCTCCCGAATGCTAAGCAGGTTGTGTCACCACTAGGCTACCAGCTCGGTCCTAGGGAAGATATTAGAGCCTGGTTACATAAGCAAGAAGAAAAAAATAAAATACACTCTTGTTCTTAGCGAAAATTAAATTTTTTATTAAATACAATATTGTAGTTAATGGATTAACAATGTTAAAACATTGATTTTTTTCAGGTAGGGATAAAGAGATTGAAAGCTACTGTAAGAATCGTATATTGTTAACCCTGATCGTAAATTTTGTTAGTAGTTGAATTCAATTTTAGCGCAAAGACTGTAACTAATCCTGGTTTATTTGTTGATTTTGATATATAAATTTATGCCTCTCTAGAAAGAATAGGTGCTAAAATATTCTTTTGTGCCAGAAAAAGGTGAGGAAAATAACAGACATTTCTCAATTTTTGAGTTTGTGTTGGTAATCAATATAAACGAAAAAGTAGTATAACAATTTTGAATTAAATACAAGTATTTGTTAATTGTTACATTTAAAGTAAAAGTAAGACTGTAACGTATTAAGTTTTTTAAAAAAGACGAAGGTTTAAATTCCAACCAGAGTGTATCGTGACGTTTAAAACAGTATTTAGAAGACAGTAGTAGTGTATTAGTGCCTCTATTAACTAAATTAATTATGCGGATATTGAACAGTTAAATATCCGTTTGTTTGCTTTTAAGGGATATAAAGCAATACCTAGTGCGCCGAGTTGCTCACAAAATCCGAAAAGGGACCGCTAGTATTACGGTCACCGCGCTCAAATATAAGTAAAGCGCCTCTTGTCAGCTGTTTAGGTCACGTATCAAAGTTCCTTTAGTTTTCAAACACGAGCGTATTCTGTGCCTAGATTGTAAGATAGATTCATAAGTTATCGCAGGGTTCGAATGGCATTATATTATTTTTAAAAAGCAACAGTTCCTGATAATTTAATTTGAAGCTTAAGATTTTGTTTTAGTAACGTATAAATGAATAGTAAAGATCTCAAAGTCAATAAAACTGGACAAATTTGATATTTCTACTACATAACAGAAAGATCTATTATTAACGTCATTTCTGATGTGTTTTGTTTTTACAGGAGGCACATAACTTACATTAGAAAGTATTTAAATCAATTAATATTTATTGAGTATTTACAGTTCTTTGGATTTGTATGATAAAGTTCGGAAAAGTTACAACGTGTTCACAACGTTTTCATTACTTAAAGATTGATTGGGTCATTTGATTATCGTATTTAGTATACTCCATTTCAGGACAAATTACAGTTACTACACGATAGGTGGTTAGTAAAAAAAAACTAGATTATCTATGATTAGTGAAATTTTGTCACATATAAGAGGTAGTTTATTCATTTTAGAAAAGCATATTTGATACGTTAGTATTAAAAGTGCCTCCGAGAATTCTATATCATAGTTTTTATGCATTTACTTGTTATTGATTCAAGTAGTAAGAAGCGTTGCAAGTTTTGCAAACTATTGCGCTTCCAAAATTTTGAAAGTTGTGATTTATTCATTATTTCGAATACAATTAATGTTGCTGAGTTTATTCAAACAAAGTTTATTTTGAAAATTACAGTAATTTTTTACGAATTCTATATTAAGAATTAAGTTAGTTAGCTTCCGAGTTTTGTAAAGTTATCCAAGAGTTTACTATCTAGCCTTAGCTCAGATTTTCCGATAAATAGTGATTGCGGTGGCGCCTTTGAACATTCCATACCGAACTAGGAAGGTCATTGTATGGTAAGTGTAAAGTTTTTTGAAGCACTCTTTCAGCTGCTCTTTACTACAGGCCAGCCCGTCTTCATGTAAAATACAGAGAATATGTGTCATCAAACCTTTTTAACACTCCAAAAAATAACTCGAAAATGCTCAGCAGACAATACTTTGCAAAAACAATTTGTCTTGTTCAGTGGCCAAAACGGACATTTCGAACATTTTAAATTAATGATGTTCTAGTCGTTGTTGTTGTTTGTTTCTAGTGGTCGTGTTGTGTTTTGCTAGCCACTTTTTTAAGGATACTGTATTAGATAGGTAAGAGTGTTAGAATACCTAAAGCCACGAAAATGAAACAACGTTATTATTCTTGTAATCCAGCGATATGCGCAATCATTAGCAGTGAGGTAGTTAAAATGATGGGACCGTAGAACGTTCTCACAATCCTAGGAGTTTTACCGTCGTTTTGGTCAGAAAACTAGACGAAAAGTATCTGTATTGATTACAGGAAAGTTAACACGGTTATCATCAAAGAGGTGGACTATCTTCCCTACATATAGGGCACATTGGATCAAGTCTGGGAAGTCAAATATGTAAGCACACTAGATCTGGAATTTGAGAGAAAATAACATTTCATTTACTGTATTTCCAATCTCAGGAAGAGGTCTCTTCCACTTCAAAGTTCTCTCCTTTTGATTTCTCTCTGCACCAAATACATTCCGACGTTTTCATATGCTCAGAATTGACAGGTAAAGCTTTTTGTTACTTTGATGATGTTACTGTTCTAGGTAAAAAATTTTAAGAAAATAAGCTTTACTCTTGAACAGGCACTTATCCCTCCTAAATCAGTAATCTGTGCGGATTATACTCAACCATTTATACTACGGACAGGTGCTAGTTTTACATAACTCGGAACTGTGCTTACGCATAGAAGAACGGATAATTGCTTACCGGCAAGCCTGGACACCCGCAGAGAAAAACTATTTCATGATTGAGCAGGAATGTCTTACTGTAACATACACTGAAGCTGAAAGGATAATTAGTAGAACATTATTTCTACGCAGACCACAAAAATTTAGAATGGTTCAGAACAACGGAAAAACCTACCTCACATTTCCAACGCCGCGTCTGAAGTCTGCAGCGGTGTTATTCTGACATAAAAAATTGATACAAGCAACGTAGTATCCTGAACGTCTACGATTCCAAATAATCCGTAACAAATTGTGTAGATTCATTCCAGGATCTTATTCAGAAATAGAATCCGGTTGTCACTCCAGTTTGAAATTATGCGTACCCTGCCCACAAAAAACTGCAGTACTGCGTAGCAAGACACTTCGTCATCGCCAAAATTTTGCTCAGAACATACAAAAATTATGACAGGCTTGGAATCGAAAGAGATGTAATTAACAATGTTAAATATGCCGTTCTTGCGGGTTATGTAAGTCTTCAACAGAGTAACCTCCAGGGGGTGTCACCAAAACCGATTATCCTTGGCATGCCATAAGTACGTACTTAATTAGGTTACTCCAGAAAGGGTCACAAATTCCTATAAAAATTCCAAGATCGTTTCACCAAATCCTTCATCCAATCGATGAAGGAACAGGTCCACAGTATACGAGCGAAGTATTTTGTACTTTCCTGCAAGAGTGTAAATAACATTCACCGCCGTTAGAGACCACCATATTGTTTTTTAATTTAATACGTTTTTTTTGAACAAATTTAATTTATTTTTGCTTTTCCACATTATTAAAGAAAACAAATAATAGTTTAGTTTATTGTTTTGTACTACTTTACGCAAGTTCAATTTTTGTTGTTAAATAAATTCTTCAGTTAACATAAGATAATTATCATAATTAATGACACAGGGTGTTTCGTTGGGAAATGCGCACACTTTAGAGGTATATAGGTGACGCCCAAGTTGATATAAATAATGTGTATCTAACGGGTTTGAGATTTGCGTAACTAAGAACAAAATAATTAAAAAATTATTATTAATTTTATTAAATACATAAATAAAAAGTTTACGTCGAGTAGGATTTGAACCTACGACCTGTACTTTGCTAGAGTACCGCGCTAACCAACTGCACCATCGAGATACAAGCCTAATCGATGTAAATTTTGTCTTTATGTATGTAGAACTGATGTAAATTCTAAATATAACTTATAATAAGATACAAAATAATTTATTCATTTTGTTTAATTTTTTAATTTTTTATAACATACGAAACACACTGTATCTTTTATTATATTTATATATATATATATATATATATATATATATATATATATAGTTCAAAGTGGAGCCTAATAGCGTATAAATAAAAATTGGAATGCAGTTCGGGGTTAAAAAATTAGCAAATGCGATTTGCATATTATAAAAAGCAGAAAATTACTTTAAATGTCTTTGGTATTTACGCATACAATCTCGTTACGTATTAATTTTAGTCAAATCTAAATTTTTTGATAATTGAAGGTATAAAATTTTAATCATTTTTTTTCAAATTTCCAATTGAATAAAGATTATTTAGAACTAACTAAATATTTCATATCTACCCCTAACATGCCCGTATTTTCTAATGAAACACATTGTATAATGATGTGTGTATCGGTGTAAATACCCTTGAGAAATTATCGCAAACAAAATACGCTAAAAAGCGTCATTAATGGTCACATGAATGGTATTACACGAAAATATCGATTTTATTTTATGTTCAAAGTTACTGACCGAGACAAGTGTAATAAGGATAAGATTGCAAAAACACCCTTCTTAAATACACACACACACACACACACACACACACACACACACACACACACACACACACTCATATATATATATATATATATATATATATATATATATATATATATATATTGAGATGATTAGATATGAGTTTAAGACAGGGACTAGTGTGAATAAGCTTGTATTTCTTATAGTGGGCAAATTGAAATAAATTATAATATATTTACACTGCATTTTATTATGTAATATAGTTAGACGAGTGAAAGAAATTGATTTTGATTTAACGAAACAGGCTTGGTGAAATTTGCACAAGTTTGTTTAATCATAAAAAGCAATGGGCTATATAAGGAGCATGTGAGGAAGGTCAAATGGAGTTATATTTGTAAGTACGATTAAGTTCGTAGAACTTATTTCATTAAATTCACAGTTTATTCAAAATATTTTGGCATTTTAGAAACCTTACAGATGTTTATCACACTGTTTAGGTTTATAATTATATCTAGAACATGTATTGAGTTAGTTACGAAGCAGGAAATATTTAAATTTTAAGAAAGGGCTATGGTGCGGACATGGTTTAGTTTTCACTCACAAACTTAGTGTACAAAAAAGTGCAGCAGAAGAAGTAGTGCATTGTAAACATTAAAGACAATATAAACAACAATTTTACATGTGGATATTTTACATATAAATACTTGTTGTGTAAAAATTTTGAAGAAGTGTGTTTAACAATAGGGATTGTTGAGTTGAGAAAGTTTTAGACATTACAATAAAAGTGAACAGTGTTGATGTTGCAGACAATTTTAACAACATATTAGAGTAACATTTTAAGAAATTTGGACGTTGTATACGCAAATTATGAGGATATTTGTATAAAGTTAGGTTAAGTTTTAATTTTAAGGTTTTACAAATTTATAGTTTTTATAGAATAATTTGAGCATAAAATAAATTATTAGAGTAATTAATAGGAGGTTTCCCTCGTTTTCATGTAGAAATTTACATTGTACAAGCTATATAAACATAAAATTATGAAAATGGGGTTAACTACATAAATTTCCTGTATGAAAAGAATTTTCCGCTAAAATTAAGATATTTGAGTTTAAATAAATGTTTTCTAATTCAGTTTTTCCTGTAGTTCACGAATATGTATTTAGTTTAGGTGTAGAATTTAGGGTTTTTTAGATATAAGTAAATTTAGATTATAATATGTCAAATCGTACATTTTTGAACCAATATATGGCTCGTGAGGTATCGTTTTGTGCGGAATTATGCACAGATTCCAATTCTGTTATCAAAATGTAAATCAGAAGTATTTTAAGAAACTTATGGCATATTTTGTATTTTAGTAAAGTTTTCAAATTTGTTTAAACCAATCAGAGGCTTGGTTACTTTGTTTGTATTGTAAAAAAAAAGTTGAAATTTTTGTAGCTAACAGGATAGTATATAAGGAATTAATCCTGCACTCTCACTCTCTTCCAATCTTATTTCAATTTTTAATTTTACTAACAAAAAGTCAAAGCGTTGATAGTGTTTTGTGTTAACATGTAAGTTTCAAGTTACGTTATTATCGGAAATTTTGAAACGCGGTTAGTGAAAAGCCGAGAATTCAGAAACAATTGTTTTTAACTTACGATCAAATATAAAGTTAGGTTACCGATAATTTTCAATCATAATAAAGTTTTGTTTCGATTAAAATTTTACGTATTCAAATTTCGGTTGATGTGTTTTTGTTTTGGTTTATTTTTGTCGTTAATAAAATTATTCAGTTTTCTGAATCTATGTTTATTTTTCTGGAGCGACATATAATAATTAATAAACGTTATTCCATAACGGGATCTAAAACACAAAGTGAATTTGAACTAAAGCTTTACAAACCTAAAATAAAATTCTTAAATCGTAAATTTTTTAAACATTTAAAAGAACACTTAAATAAAATATAATTAAAAACACAGTGCTTAGTTGAAGTTATTTAAGCAAGTTATAAGTAACATCACGATTACCACAACGAAAAGTCGTCATTCAACAAGGTGTACGTTGGTTGAAGATTGGAAGTATATGCAGCACCACCTTGAACAACGAACCAGTAACGTCGGCCACATATGGGAAAACGCCTACCCAAGTTTTATATGGAACCAGCCAAATGAAAACATCTTTTGGAAATATGCCGATACACATGTGAGTTTATTTATCATAACCCTTAAATTGTTTTCATTATTTGTGTAATTTCCTGCATTTCTGTGTTTTATTTATATGTGTATATGTTTGTGCAATAACGGTGTAAACATCTGTAAAGTAATTGAACCTTTATTATTTTATCAACATTTCAATTTCAATTATAAAATAGTTAAACTCACATTTTTAAGATTTTTCTATTTGACAATTTTGACAGGCTGCTATTTATTTCAGTTAAGACGCTATGCATGCGTTATTGTGCAAGTTTAACTAAGGTCTGTTTCACATACCATCTATTTATTATAATTTGGAATTTATATAATAAAGAACATTTCATGATTTCACCTTTACCTTTAAATGCAATATATATATATATATATATATATATAACCGAGAAAATAAATCGTTATATCTGCTATTTTAAACTACAGAAGCGGGTTCGGTAAAATTTAAACACAGAGATTGGTACACTAACGCACCAACCCGTCTCCGACAAATTTGAGTAAAATACCCGTAGAGCAATAAAATAATTGAGCGGATCAAAGATCTCTTTACAAAACAATTCGCAACATCAATAATAACAAATTGCGTAAAGCAACTAATAGTGTAACAAAACTGCGTCATTTGTGTTTGGCGAATAGTGAACACTAATTTGAGCATTTTCTTAATAATTAGTAATATTATTTTGCTTGGCTCTGTTGCAGTTGGTTTTAAAATAATTTTTATCTGCAATTGTTTCGTGCCATACTTAGTTAAATACTAAAGCAATTAATATGTCATTAGTCTTAAATTTAAACATACGTTCAAGAAAAAGGATAAAAAACTACCTAATTGTAAAAAATTCTAAATATGGCACTCATGGAAAGAACCATATTTGCCAAACACGTGCTAAAGGCAGCCAATTTGAATTTTTAAGTCATGTACAGTCATGACTCACTTGCTACAGAAAATAATTAAGCTAAGGTGAATATCTGCAAAGTAACTTTCTGCGAGACGGCTTTACAGATCGGTGGTGATTGATGTACATCCATAGCCCCTTTTGGGCTCAACTCTGTCTTGAGCTTCTTCAGGAGGTTTCAATATGGAGAATAACCCTACCTGCCATCCGCAGGGTAGCAATGGTACTAGTTTCTGTGTCAACTGCGATCAATGGGAAAAGATCCTCGTGTACTATTACATTTATTGTATTTTATTTCAATATTTCCGTTCCCGTAATGCTAAGCGCTATTTTAGCAAAATTACAACTATACGTCTGTCATTACTCTACTTGCCGCTACCGTTTGACGAATACTGGTTTATTTCTCTTTCTGAACTATAATGGGTACCTATCAGACAACAAACTACTAAATATAACTTACACTACACACAAAACAAGTTAACTATGATCTATTACTACAGCTAGGTTTTGTCAAACTCTTGTTAAAATAGTATATAAATAAAGATATTTTATAGAAACCGAAGTTGCATTTCTTAGTGTATTATGAGGTAAAATTGACCATGTTTATTCACATAATTTGATTTGGGTTGATTGGTACTCGTTCTACCGATATATTTAAATTTAATAGTGTAAATTCTACCGCTACTGATAGAGCTGACCGTTGATACCGTTGCGTAGTATTTCGGGATTGTCCAGAAGGCAATTCCTGCCCTGGATATTATAGTTCTCTACCCTCTTGTGGTGGCACCTGAGACAGTTCACATAAATACTGGAGAGGAGAAGCCGATATTAGCGCCCACTGGTGCGCGCCTAACCTGCAACCGACTCTTATTGTTATATGAATTTCTCATCTAAAAGAAAATGCTAAAATACATTTTGAAAGTATCTCGAGAACTATTACACTTAGAGAAAAAGGTGTGTATGTTTTAAAGATAATTAAATTTTAGAAAAGCTTTTTTCGAAAGTTTCTTTATAGATAAAATAAGCCCTAAAATAAACAAAAAGTCCTAATACTGCTTGTGAATATCAGAAATGTATTTTATTTTATCCACTTATGACTTCGCGCTTAAGAAAGTAAAATAAACTAAATTCTTTTATTCAGAAAATAATGGAAATAAAATTATTAGTTATTCACACTCAATGAGTAAATGAATAACAAAAGTTATAGTTAAAAATATAGTTTCGTAGGTTGGAACCCAACCCTTAATTAATTTTTCTGAACCGTTAGGTTTAAAATTTGAGCCAAAAACTAGATTACAAATGACGAATGGACTCGTAGGCCAAAAAAATTTCAAACTTAACATAAAACTTAGCATAATTAACGAAAGATAAAAGAAAATAAATGATCTTAAAAAATGCACTCCTAAAATTAAATTTTAATCAGAATTCGACTATAAAAGTACTGTGATAACCCAATTACCACTATCTAATGAACAATAATGTTTTATCACTGGTTGCACGATCCACAAAAAATATCTTTAATTTTCGTATGT
Organism: Vesta saturnalis; assembly: GCA_036346205.1. Classification (NCBI taxonomy): domain Eukaryota; kingdom Metazoa; phylum Arthropoda; class Insecta; order Coleoptera; family Lampyridae; genus Vesta; species Vesta saturnalis. Next base: position 7,553,706 of record JARFJB010002187.1, read on the forward strand.
TATTTTTAAACTTAAAACTAGATTATCGTAAATTTAATTCCAAATATTTTTATCAGTGTTGCAAGGCAAGTGCAATTAGGATTTAGGTCAAGTCTTCGAAGCTATAAATTTTTTTAGTGAACTTCGATATATTGTTTCCAGCTCAATCAAGCCTTTATAGTACTGTATTTGCATATCACATTGATTAAATACATCATTACCGAAATAATTTGATTACTCACACAAAAAAATAAATCAAAATCAAAAAATAGTGGATGCTATCATACAACAAATTTTCCAAGATACTTGTAGTGTCCCCCAGGTACCCTATCTTGAAAAGCGTAATTTTAACTTATTTGCAATAATTCAAATTCAAGAACAAAGCAATCGCTAAGCGATTTATCTTGACTTGACTGACAATAATGTCATTATTACTCAAATTAATTGCCTGCCTTACTTTGACTTTCCGGGCAATAATTAAAACATTAGAATTTATTTACAAATCTGATATTTAATTACTCGCAAGCCTCAAATCTGATCAAACGAAGTGGCCGTCTAGTGTTAGGTACGTTATGCTATCTAAATGAGATAATCTGGATGAGGTACGTGTTGCATCATGAGGGCCAGGTAAAAAAATGAAACTAGTCAAATTAAAGTCAACAAACTTTGCGCAGCGGTGGTTCAGCCCGTTAATCTACTATTGTGGGAAAGAACCACCAATAAAACCCACTTTATTCATAAATAAGCAATTGCACAAGTACATTAATAAATCAAATAACAAAAAAAAAACAATGAAAGGGTTAAATATGCAACAAAACACCATTAAATCTGGTTAAAGTGCGTACAAAATTATAACATTACGAGAAAATGAATAAAAAGCAGTTTAGTTGCACAGAAACATAATAATAAGAAAAACACATGTAGGCACACTCACAATTGGGTCATAAATAATCAAAATAAAAATCATAATAAAAATCGTAACACCAAACATGCCCGTCTTTAAGTAAATAAGCACATAAAACAATAAAGAAAATTACGGTACTTATAAAATACAACAACAGTAAAATTGCACAGGTAATAAGGTAAATGCGAGAACAAAAGAAAACAGACAAGGAATTTAAAAGTACCCAATTGTTTAGTGACAACTAAAGCACAAAATACATAAGTCACATTGTAATAAAGCACATACAAAGAGAGATCAGCTCGCAGGCAAATAATTCAACTTCAACAGACAGAAATAAAATCACTAACATCGTGACCGATATATAAGTTTGAGTGCGTTAGAAAAATACCGTGCCCCACTCTCTCTGGTTACACATTCACCTATACAACAAATAAAAACAATAAAAATAAAATTCGAGGTGTTTAATGGTCTGGATTAAGAGTGTGTACCAACTGGCAATTGCCTTTTATAATTAATAACCAGCGGCATCCTATACTCATTTACCAGTCAACTCTAAACTATTATAAATATAACCAACAACCAACAATGATAATTAGCACAAATACTAGAGTGAGAGGGCCCTGTACTGTCCTTTTATTTTAGCAGATTTCAGCTTAATGAGTCCGCGTACGAATAAGATACCTTTGCAAGACAATGTTAGGCATTTAATATGTTATCTAGGCTGGTAAAAATGATTTGCTGCGAGCTTGCATTTATATAAAAATACATATTTACACTAGAATAAATATTCCCTTAATTGATCACAGACACAAATCATTAACATACGCGGTTTAACCGCGAAAGAAAAGACAACTTAGTATTGGCGAATTCAAAAGAATAATGTACACGCAAGAATTATTTTAAAGACAAACTGTTTACAATGAAGGTATTTAATTAATCCAAAAATCGATCTGGCTCGATTGATAAGCTAACTGTAACTGCTTTCCTCCCCCGAATCAAACCTAACTATATCTACTCCCCAAAAATCAACCCCCGTCTTTCAAAAGTAATGAAAAACAAGAAACATTAATTTATGTTGAAAGTTTCATAATATTATTGCACATCTTAATTTTAAAAATATTCATTCGTCTGTAACAACCTTATATTTACGCGTCTCGAATTTCCCAGTAACAAAGATATCTTTTAATCGCGGCCCGTCCGCCACAGTTAATGATTAGATCAATGATATTTTTACATCAAGAGCGCGCATAAGAAAAATTTCATTGATTTGTTACGCCCTTTCAGTAAAGCATTTTTAAGCGTGCACCTACCACTCACCCCCTAACATGTGTTTACGTATATATTAGTTACAAACAATCCTACATTCCTTAGATAAAAATGTGTGTGTGCGTGCGTGCGTGCGTGCGTGCGTGTGTGCGTGCGTGCGTGCGTGTGTGTGTGTGTGTGTGTTTGTGTACTATCAACTAACTTAAGTGTCATGGATTAAAACATTTATTAATTGAATTATAAAATAATTTTTTATGGTTTTTACCATCCGACCTACATACACGATTAAAGTGAAAGGAATTACCCTTAACTATGAAAATTTAGAAAAAGTTAACTTAGGATCCTTAATTGACTTAGTGGATACCGTAGTACATGAAATTTTAACTTCTACTAACGCCATTAGGCACATGACCACGAACTCGTGACAAAACCCTAAATTAAAAGACTCCGATTAAACATCAACAAACGTCGCAGGATAGAAAACTGCGACACGGCATCATACGGATATAAGAATACGAAAATGATTTAGTGTTATTATACCAGGTAATGTAAATACAATCGGATTTTAGGATATATTATCTTTTTTATTATATTGTTGGAATATAGACCAGACATTAAGATCAAAACAAGAATAAACTATGAATGTTTATATGTTTTCACTGTATATTAGAATTTAATGTTGCAATAGTACGTTATAAACTTAAATAAATCGAAAGACTATATTATAATAACTTATAGCTTTATGACGCCTTCCTTTCCCTGTTGTCGGTGATATACACGTTACCTCCACATAGAATGTGTCTGTCCTCGTGTAATGAATATTACTCTGCAGTAGTGATTCCAAAATACTCCACTCAGATCCAAATGTCACTTCGGATGATTTACGAAAACTCATCCCCCCCGGTAGTTTATATTTAAAATTTTCGCGTGAAAGGTTATTCCCATTTTATCGTCGGGGTTAACCGATGACATAATGCATGTAATAACTTGATTAACCCCTGTTCTTATCCAATCTAACACAGCTAGCTTTCCGGTGTTGTCCTTTAATTTAAACAAAATGTTTCGCTTCGTTGAGCGAAACTTCTTTATGCGCATATAACGCTCACTGACAATTTCAAAATTAGCCATGTGCACTCGTGATGAGACCGATGTGAACGGTAGCAGCAAAAAAAGTAAAGTAAGTGACTTGGTACCTGGTGAACGTATTTATACACTACTCACCCCCACTTTTGATATAAACATAGTTTACCCAGCATGCCTGTCTTTCTCACCGCTGCTTACTCTCTCTCCCTCACTACAGAGTGTAGAGGTGTATATTTTATGATAACTGTCCACAAAGGTCCCCAGCGCATGTCTTCCTTTCTCACAACTGCTTTCTCCCTCTTTCTCTCTCTCTCTCTCACACACACACGCACACGCACACGCACACGCACACGCACACGCACACGCACACGCACACGCACACGCACACGCACACGCACACGCACACGCACACGCACACGCACACGCACACGCACACGCACACGCACACGCACACGCACACGCACACGCACACGCACACGCACACGCACACGCACACGCACACGCACACGCACACGCACACGCACACGCACACGCACATGCATACGCACACGCACACGCACACGCACACGCACACACACACCACACAAACCACACACACACACACACACACACACACACTACTATAATTGCTAGCGCTTGCAATAAAGTGTTTCGTAGGCTTTTACTCAAAGAAAACACAATCTGGCTCATTCCAAAAGGTGGTTATAGACGTACCGACAACCAATCAAAGGTCGCAATACAGTGGTTACGTTGGGTTGAACATACAGCACTCAGGGAAAGCTCGTAAATTTAGAATACCTGAAAGCGTAAAGGTCGACGGTTATTGCGCAGGATCAAATACCGTTTACGAATTTCATGGCTGTTATTGGCACAGTTGCGAGCGCGGGTATAATCTAGTGGAAATGCGTGAATGCGAATTTAAAAAACAAATACTTGCAAACGATGAGTTAAGAGCGTTTATACAGAATCTAGGTGACCAAGATGACGAACCTTTAAATCCACGAAACGCGTTTTACGGTGGCCGAACTAATGCCAGTAAACTGAATCATGAATGTGACGGTATTAGTGAGAAAATCATGTATTATGACGTGTGCTCATTATACCCCTAAGTAAATAAATATTGTAAGTATCCTGTAGGCCATCCGAGAATTCACGTAGGTTTAGATTGTAAGAACATTTCATTGGACAGGGTGGAGGGTTTAGTTAAATGTCGAGTACTACCGCCCTCTAATCTCTATCACCCTGTTTTACCCTTAAAAATGCATGGCAAGTTGATATTTGTAGTATGTAGGGCCTGTGGTTCTGGGTTAAATCAATTGGAGTGTGGGCATAGTGAAACCGAACGCAGTTTCGTTGGGACGTTTGTAGCTGACGAGTTGCGTAAGGCTATATATACAAACTGTAAAGTTTTAGACGTTCTCGAGATTTGGGAGTATGAGGTAACCACTTATAATAAAGCCACGAAGCAGGGTGGGTTGTTTAGCGGGCACATCAATAATTTCCTGAAACTCAAGCAGGAATGCTCAGGGTGGCCTAGCCATTGCACGTCAGAGGTCGAGAAGGCTTAGTACATAACAGAATATTATGAGAAGGAGGGAATTCGACTAGACGCTAATAATATTAAGAAAAACTCCGGTTTAAGGTACTTGGCCAAGCTGATGCTGAATTCTTTTTGGGGTAAGTTTGGTCGACTCGAAAATTTAACCCAGTGCAGTATTGTATCCGAGCCAAAGGATTTCTTCAAATTGTTTACGGATCCTTTGGTTCAGGTACAATCCATTATCCCTATTAATGATAATGTAGTAATGGTAAATTGGGATAGACCGGAGGGTGAATGTGAATCACAAAAAACCTTGGCAGATGACCGACGAGCTGGGAGCGTACGGTGAAGGAAGTTATATAGCTGAGTTTGTTAGTGCAGGACCGAAAAACTACAGTTATAAAGTGTTTTCAACCGATAATCAAACAATTTAATCCGTGTGTAAAGTGAAGGGCATTACCTTAAACTATAAGAACTCTCGTGTTATAAACTTTGAATCGATGAAGGATATGGTGCTTAGTAATAGTAAAGACTCTTTTTGTATATAATGATAGAAAAATAGTTAGACAGGTGCTACAATGTGTTAAGTATAGAATAAGTTATTCTAAGCGACGGAGAATCGAGAAAGTTGATACTCTTCCATTTGGGTATAAGGAATAAATAATAAACCAGATAAACAGAAAGAATTATTTTATTTATAAACCCCAACTCCTTGAGGATAAGTTCCAGCTCCTGGCCTTGATTCGTTTTCGTGTTTGTATGTTTTCGCGTTTGCGTGTTTTCGCGCTTGCGTGTTTTCGTGTTTGTATGTTTTTGCGCTTGCGTGCTTTCGTGTTTGCGTGTTTTCGTGTTTGTATGTTTTTGCGCTTGCGTGTTTTCGTGTTAGCCTGTTTCCGTTTGTGAGTTTTCGTGTTTTTGCGTTAGCGTGTTTGCAGATTTTCGTATTTGCGTGCTTTCGTTTTGCGTGCATTTGTGTTTTGGTGTTTGCGTGTTTGTATGTTTTAGTGTTTTTGCGTTTGCGTGTTTTGCGCCTGTGTCTGTGCTTGTGATTGGTGTTTTCGTTTTGTGTGTTTGCGTGTTTTCTTTCTTCGTGTTTCCATTTTGTGTGTTTGCGTATTTGCGTGTTTTCGTTTTGCGTGTTTTTGTTTTGCGTGCATGTGTGTTTTGGTGTTTGCGTATTTGTATGTTTGAGTGCTTTTGCGTATGCGTGTTTGCGTCTGTGTCCGTGCCTGTGATTGTGTGAAGCGAGATAAGCGAGAGAAACGAGAGAAGCGCGAGAAACGAGAGAAGCGAGAAACGAGAGGAGGAACAGAACAGAGAGAGACAGAGAGAGAGACGAGAGAGAGAGAGAGAGAGAGAGAAGAGAGAGGAGAAGAGAGAAGTATAGAAACAAGAGAGAGAAGAAGAAAGAAGAAAGAGGGAGAAGAGAGAAGAGAGAGGGAAGAGAAGAGAAAAGAGGGAGAAGGGAGAGGGAGAGGGAGAAGAGAGGAGAGGGAGAGGAGAGGGAGAGGAGAGGGAGAGGGAGAGGAGAGGGAGAGGGAGAGGGAGAAAGGAGAGGAGAGGGAGAGGGAAGAGGGAGAGGGAGAAGAGGGAGAGGGAGAGGGAGAAGGAGAGGGAGAGGAGAGGGAGAGGGAGAGGGAGAGGGAGAGGAGAGAGGGAGCGGGAGGAGGGAGAGGGAGAGGGAGAGGGAGAGGGAGGGAGAGGGAGAGGGAGAGGGAGAGGAGAGGGAGAGGGAGGAGAGGGAGAGGGAGAGGGGAGAGGGAGAGGGAGAGGGAGAGGGAGAGGGAAGAAAGAGGGAGAGGGAGAGGGAGAGGGAGAGGGAGAGGAGAGGGAGAGGGAGAGGAGAGGGAGAGGGAGAGAGGAGAGGGAGAGGGAGAGGGAGAGGGAGAGGGAGAGGGAGAAAGAGAGGGAGAGGGAGAGGGAGAGGAGAGGGAGAGAGGAGAGGAGAAGAAGAGGGAGAGGGAGAGGAAGAGGGAGAGGGAGAGGGAGAAAGGAGAGGGAGAGGGAGAAGGGAGAGGGAGAGGGGAAGAGGGAGAGGGAGAGGGAGAGGAGAGAGGGAGAGGGAGAGGGAGAGGGAGAGGAGAGGGAGAAGAGGAGAGGGAGAGGAGAGGAGAGAGAGGGAGGGAGAGGGAAGAGAGGAGAGGGAGAGGGAGAGAGGAGAGGGAGAGGGAGAAAGAGAGAGAGGGAGAGGGAGAGAGAGGAGAGGGAAGAGGGAGAGGGAGAGGAGAAGAGGGAGAGGGAGAGGGGGAGAGGGAGAGGAGAGAGGGAGAGGGAGAGGGAGGGAGAGGGAGAGGGAGAGGGAGGGAGAGGGAGAGGGAGAGGGAGAGGGAGAGGGAGAGGGAGAGGGAGAGGGAGAGGGAGAGGGAGAGGGAGAGGGAGAGGGAGAGAGGGAGAGGGAGAGGGAGAGGGAGAGGAGAGGGAGAAGAGGAGAGGGAGGAGAGGGAGAGAGGAGAGGGAGAGGGAGAGGGAGAGGAGAGGGAGAGGAGAGAGGAGAGGGAGAGAGGAGAGGGAGAGGGAGAGGGAGAGGGAGAGGAGAGGGAGGGAGAGGGAGAGGAGAGAGAGGAGAGGGAGAGGAGAGGGAGAGGGAGCGGGAGAGGGAGAGGGAGAGGGAGAGGGAGAGGGAGAGGGAGAGAGAGAGGGAGAGCGAGAGGGAGAGGGAGAGGGAGAGGGAGAGGAGAGGGAGAGGGAGAGGGAGAGGGAGAGGAGAGGGAGGAGAGGAGAGGAGAGGGAGAGGGAAGGGAGAGGAGAGGGAGAGGGAGAGAGAGAGAGAGAGAGAGAGAGAGAGAGAGAGAGAGACGTGCATGATCAACTTCTATTACAGAAAAATATTCGCACAATGCCTAAAGGTTACTTACAATGTACCAGTCTTGAGTAAATTTCTCACTGTAGATTTACGCATGGTTTCTGTAGCAAACTCTAATATATGCCTTAGGGTAGCTTAAAATTTCAAACAAGGCAATTTCTTTACAGCGTCTTGCAAATAAGGATTTTATTGGCAACGCCATTATGTCATCGCTGGGGTATCTTATTAGATTTAATACAAAACAAGAGCCATTGGAAGTCAAATGTAGCTTGTTTATTTGCTCTAGATATTTATCTATTCAGGCGCAAGGTATTTGTCTATCGTCCCAAAACAGCCCTCGCTGATAAAAGACGTTTTTGATGGAGGTATTTCTGATAAGACAGATAGACCTTGTGTGTAATGTAGATGTGAAATTTAGCTTAAATCTGAAATAAAATAGCACGAATAATAATTAAACCAAAATATATTTAAATATTTTTCGAAATAACACTTGTACGTGAATCTTATATGGAATTTCTTGTTTCACGAAATCGTACATTTTACTTTTTGTAAATAATGTATTTAATTACCTATTAAAAGGAACCAGCACGATGGAAATTAAAGAAAATGTAATAACTCAAATTTATATTGATTATGCAACTTTTACTAAAATTGAAAAAATACAGTGGTATATTCTAGCCGCCTTTCCAAAACAACCCCTAATAAAATATTAAAACCTGTTGGCCATCTTTGCTATATGCCTGTTAACAAATTATATCTTAATTACTTTATTTACAGACCTAGTATGCGCCTTGGGTCATTATTCATTTCAACGTAATAATGACATAATGGGGCTAGAACAATGTGATATTGATAGAAAATTTCAGATAGAAAAATCTTTTAGAAGGATACTTATTAGTCTGTTGAAGATAAAATAGTATACTGCGTTCGACGTGTAAGTTGATCAATATTTCGCTCAATTGGCCTCAATAATGATCAACTTACACGTCTTATATAATAATCTACTATTTTCCACGTTTATCCAAAAACGGACCCTTTTGCACGATTTTTATCTAGTGCAATGAAAATTTTATTGCAAGTTATGCATACGTACTAGTTGATTGTTAAGCTACAATTACAAATACCGAATGTTTAGCAAAACTGTTTTTTTTTTAATAAACGTAGAAGAAATATTGCATGCAACTCGTGCAAACGCCTAAAGGTCTCGTTGAACAAACACACATCGCGTACAATAAATACTTTTTGCGATTGTTACATAAATAATGATTACGGTTCCGAAAATTAAAAGAAGTCCTTTAGATGTACGCTTACGCTTGATAACTTAATCTGATCATTATTGCATTGCTTATCGTTCTTAGTTTTATTGTCATACAATTTTAGTGAAAAGGTAAGGAAAGAAAACAACATGTTTCATTTCCTCCCAAAAAGGGAGGGCGGACTGCATGAGATATCCAAGCTAAGCATGTAGACATGATGGGACTAAGGATAGGGGCGACCAGGATTAGATCGGAAGGAATGGAATTAAGGTTCTGACAGTGTGTATACGCAGTGTACATACCGCACATGTCTATGACGAAAACCCCCTGAAAAACATCATACAAGGTAGACGGCAACGGGGAACGAACCCATTACCTCACGAATGCTAAATAGATTGTGTTACAACTGGTCCAACTAGCTCGGTAATTTTAGTCGGAAAATAACATAGAAAGGTTAGTAATAATATTGTAAAACCAACTGAAAGAATGATTGATTTTCTTTAATTGATATACATCATCACAAGATTCCTTATCTATTTCTTTAACAACATTCTTTATAGCAGATTCACTATACTTCCTATTATAATGAGAGACAGTATTTGTCGATTCCAACTTATGTAGAATTGAAACTAAACAGCGAGGTGATCAGATATCACATTTTCAAGTATCTGGACGGAATGTGTACTTTAGTAATTGATAAAAATGTCATCAATGGTTAGGTAGATGTAAGTGACTATCGGGTGGGCCAATGTACAATTGATCCTAGATTATAACATTTTAATAAATAATTGATAGCGTTGTAATCACTGCAGTCATTATAAGAGGAAGCGAAACCAAAATGTTCGTTATTTACTTTGTTTGTCTGAAAAGACCATTAAATTGCCCGGCGGTGACCGGTAACAACAAATGTAGCTTAGTTATTTATTTTGTTTGTCTGAAAAGACCGTTAAATTGCCCGGCGGTGATCGACAACAACAAATGTAGCCTTACTAGGTTAAGGTGATCTGTAAATTTAATAATACATCCAAAAATGCAATAATATATAGGGTGTTGCATTTAAAATAACGAAGTTGGTGTGCATCTAGTGTATACCAGAAAGTTCACTAGGTATCTGAAAAAATAATGTAATGTATGTGTAACGTCAAATGTCGATTGTGTCCAATATTCTATCAGCTCTGTCACTACAACGAATACCAACTGTAATTTAGTATTATTTTTGTCGACCTAGGTTGGAAAACGAATAGTTTCCGGACGCATTTGCGGTATTTCAAAACGAAGGCACAAAACAGTTATTTATATATCAAGGGAGTTATGAGGGTGTTAATTACCGAGGGCAACGGATTGCAAGCTTGAGGGGCGTTAGTCCCGAGGAATTATAAGTTGCCCGAGGTTATTGACATACATAACTCACGTGATAGGTAAATATTTTTATTTCATATTTCATTATAAATGAAAACGAAATTTTGTTGGTTATTAAAATTAAACGAACGTTTAAAAATTAAGTAGGCATTGTTACCATGGATATATCAACTGACAAGCTTGCAAATATTCATCAAAATACATTAGATCTATAATTCTCTACTATAACTACTTAGGGAGTTATGAACATGTTTAAGTTACAGTAACTAAGGGTTTATTTGTTTATAATGTATTGGTATGAAATAATAGTTATTTATATATCAAGGGAGTTATGAGGGTGTTAATTGCCGAGGGATTGCAATCTCTAGGGTTTATTTGTTTATAATGTCTTGGTATGATATAATAGTATATTATGAAATTAGTTTATAATGCAAGGGATGATGGCAGGAGTTTCCATTATTGCTTGAGCGGACCGAAAGCAATAATGGAAACGAATGCCATAATCCCGCATTATAAACGAATTTCATATGCTATTTTGTGGTCAAACTAGCCACTTTGAGACACAATTTAAATGAAATAATAATTTCAGATCGTTACAAAAAAATCACTTCACAGGAGTTCATGAACGGTCTTGTTATAGTTGCCATAGTTTTGCATTATAGGTGTCATTTATTTTTTGCAAAAATGTATTCAGACCTGGATGAAGAAGTCCTTAAAAAAGCAGAAGAAGCAGAGTTGAGTCTTATACCTAAAAAGTCGAAATCATTTATAAGAAGGAGTTCGACAGATTTATTGAGTTGATGCGCAAGAATAATACGGACTGTTACAGAAAAGGTTTTGCTTGCGTATTTCCTTGATCAGGTAAGTTTATTACATTATTTATTAAAGGTAATCATCCATTGTATTTATTTCATTAGTCGAAAAACTACAAATCGTCTTCATTATGGTGCATGTACTCCAAATTAAAATGTACGTTTCGTCTCAAAAAGGATGTGGACATGAGCAAGTTTTCAAAACTTTCGGCATTCTTGAAAAATTGTTCTGTTAGGTACATAGCAGAGAAGTCATTAGTGTTTTCAAAAGAGCACTTACTTAATTTTTTTCTTGTAACACCTAACGACAAATACTTACTTATGAATGTAAATGTTTACTTTTAAGATTATTCTTAATAAATATGATTACATTTTAGGTAGTTGCGATATTTGGTGTATTTGGCGGTTGCAGACGCATAGAATTGTACAATATGTGTGTTATTAAAAAGGAAGGTTCTGTCTTTGTGGTTTATATTAGAGATACTAAAACACATAGACCCAGGGTTTTACCATACTAAACGATGGCAGTAGAGTAAATTATATTGACCTCATTAAGAAGTACATGAGTTTAAGACCGAAGTATGTGAAGATTGAAAAGTTATTTTTATTTTACTATGGGTGTAAATGTACCTGTAATCCTATTGGCATTAACACATTTGGTCAGATTCCTCCACAGATTGCCAAGTATTTGAATATTCATTATGCCGATCAAAACACAGGACATTCATTTCGTAGAACTTCTGCCACAATGTTGGCAGACAGTGGAGCTGACATTAGACCTTTAAAACGGCATGGGAATTGGAAAAACGATGCTGTTGCTGAGGGGTTCGTGGCAGACTCCATCGAAAACAAGAAGAAAATTGCCAAAACCATAGGATCTAGTAGCGTACAACAGATGAGTAACCGAGAAATATCTATATCATCTTCAAGCAGTTCAAGCGAATGCCTTCTTGAAACATCTGAGAGAATTTCAATTACTGGAAATTCCAATTGCACCATTAATATTAATATCAGTAAACAATAATTTCTTTAATATCACATTAATTACAGATCATATTCTAACTGTAGCATTAATATAAATAAATAATTCGTTCAATTTCTTTGTTTGTATTTCGTCGACAAGACGATTTTATGGCACAACATTACAGCACCCATGCCACAAAGTAACAAATTATTAACGATTTTCACATTAATAACCAAGGCAATTCTAGTCGACGACAATAGTATATTATTTTATAAGGAGCTAAAGTGACACTTATTGTAGCGAATCTGTAGGTTTGACGGACGAACGTAGTGAGTCCGGCAAATACAGATGAGCCACAAAAAGTCACTTTGCTCCACATAAAATATACTATTTTTTCTTCAGACGTTTTTTACACTTAAATGTGAAATAAAGAAAAATAATTAGGTTGTGAAAATGATGAAGAATTAGTTTTACTTAGCGTGCCCTGGCAAGCAGCAGTAGACGTTACTAGGTTTTGTTGAAAACTATGCATTAAACAAGTTGAAAATTGCGAAGATTCTCCGTGTTATTGCCAGTATTTTATTAAAGTTTTTGTTCCTATTTGTGTAAATTAAAATATTACATTGTTAGGAGTATGATGGATTTGGAGAACTACACACCGTCAGAAATTACTGAAGCGGCTAATACAGCAATAAATGATCTATTACCTGCAATATCGAGCAAAACCTATGAACGCGATTTTCAGCAATTTATAAAATGGTGCGATGAAAGAAATATTAAAAGCTACTCTGAAACCGTAATGTTAGCTTATTTTGCCGAATTAGCAACAAAAATGAAAATGAAAAGCTCGATAAAGTGGTCCCAATATTCGATGATGAAATCATTTTTAAGCATTCAACATGGCGTAGATATAACTTCGTGCATATCTAAAGAAGCAGAATGAAGGGCACACCCCAAAGCAGGCCAAAGTATTTACAAAAGACCAATTTAACAAATTTTTATCGGAAGCGTAGGACGAAAAGTACTTGCCAATGACGGTAAGTTTTAGAGATAGAATGAAAACAAGTCTTAATATTTTATATATTTTTTAGATAGTTTCGATGATTGGTATCTCAAGGGCATGTCGTTGCGATGAATTGGTGAAGATGAAGGTAGACGACATTGAGAACTTGAAAACTCTGCTACATATTAAAATTCCAGATAGCAAAACAAAAAAAATTAAATCATTTACAGTTGTAAGGGAATCTTTCCTAAATTTATATAACAAATATGTTGCTTTGCGCCCACGAGATATGAATGATCGCCGATTTTTTTTTGAAATGTGGGAATGGAAAATGCTCAAGAGCGGTGATGGGAATCCATAAAATAAGTAGTGTTCTTAGGGAGGTAGCTTTTTTCTTAAAATTAGCGAACTATACAGAATACACAGGGCATTGTCTAAGAAGAACCTTAGCTACACTGTTGGTGGACGGTGGCGTAGATTTAATGTGCTTGAAGCGCCATGGTGGCTGGAAATCCAGCACTGTACCTGAGCGTTATATTGAAGACTTTCTAGCAACAAAAAAAGAGGCAGCCTTGAAAATTTTTGCACCTAGTGCAAGCGCTACGCGCACAGAAGATCATGTAGAAGAGGACCATCTCCTTAGAACACAGCGAGACCTCCACTGTTACCTCTGGCGGATTTTATATTGGAGAAAATGTTAGTTTTAATCATTCTACTTTTAATCTGTATCTCTAAACAATAAATTTGTTTTCGTTGTTTTCCAAATTGGGTGTTTGAGTTATTAACTTACATTACTTTTGCATCCGCTGCGAGGGAATGCAAAAGACTTTTGCAGCCGCCGGTGAAAATGCCAAACTTGAACGTTGTCAGGTGAAGTTTATTGACATCTGAAGAAAAAAGTAATTTATTAAATAATAAACATCACACAGAAACCATTAATTAAAAATCTTACTGTTATTAGTTATAATAATTTTTTTTATCACTAACACTACTTAAATACCAACAATATTCCCCAATATGTACTATGGTAATTAAAGTTGCCTATTCAACTTAATTATTATATAAAATATGTTTAGTCTGAGACAAGGAATTCCTTATCTTAAGTGATTAGTCTTATTAGGAGTATTTCAAGAACAGAAACGGGTCTAAATTGAGTAAAAAAAGAGTAAAACGGCAACAATGAATGTGTAAACCCCGCTTTAGAAAGAAGGGCAAAATACACGCAAGTGGCAAACTTTCTTGTTAACCTTTGTGTACATTACTCGGTTTAACGTTGAATTAGGTAATTATTTATAATTACGTACAATAAGTAATATATTCAAAGCATAGAATAAACGTGCGCATGAAAATGCTTTTATCATTTTTACCTAAACTTAATCTGATTTATTGATAAAAGTTGGTAAAATTGTCGTTAATATGTTGGTATCACAATATAATGATCTACATTATCTGCAATCGCTGTAAGTTTTCTGAGGCGATGCCGTTTGTACTTTCTTTTCCACTAAGAAGTACTAAAATAGATTACGGAAAAGTTTAAAACAGTTCAATTAAACAGTGTATGTGTGTGTATATAAAAATAAGCTACTATCACGACTAAATCTGGTACTTAATAATTATCCTTGATTACGTGTTATCAAACTGACAAGATGCCCGACGAAGATTCAAAGATGGAAAGATTTCGTTGTTTTTTGATGTATCAATAGGAGGACTTCAATCGGGTAGAATAATTTTTGAATTATTTAGTGATATAGTACCGCAAACATGTGAGAACTTTCGTTATTTATGTACAGGGGAGAAAGGTATTGGAGAAACGACTAAAAAACCTTTATCATATAAGGTAGAATATTCTCTTATTTATCTATTAAATAATCACAATTTACATAAATAGGATGTTATATTTCACCGTGTTGTCAAGGACTTCATTATTCAAGGAGGCGATTTTTCCAATGGTAATGGTACTGGGGGTGAAAGTATTTATGGAGGCACATTTGATGGTATGTTAATTATTTATAATTATGCTTATATATGTAACAAAATTAAATTGCAGATGAAAACTTCGATTATAAACATGATCATCCGTTTCTACTTTCTATGGCAAATCGTGGGAAAAACACAAATGGTTCACAATTCTTTATGTGAGTTATAATTCAGTTTTAAAACAGTTTTCGGTAGGTAAGTTACTGTAACAAAGCTTAATACATGTTTAATTTGATTTCATTAATAAATTTACATGCAATAATACAATGTCAAATTAAACAGATTTTGTAAGTAAATGAGCAGTACAATACTTCCTGCAAGTGTAACAACGTTTAAAAAGTTACTAATACATATGGCACAAATATTAAGCCCTAGGTGTGTTGGCGAGATTGTGTTGCAGAACGTTGACTTTTATTGTTCTGTAGCACGGAGTCTGTCCTGGTTTTCCTGGTCTTCGCTGACTGATCATATCTTGTCATATTTTGTGTTATAGTACAACACAACCGGCCCCGCATCTGGACAAGTAAGTATTTTGTTATATTACAATGTTTAGCAAGGTTCACGTACATGCATTTTCATACCGTGTTACATTAACTGAAAGATAGGCAGTATCATAACACATTAAATAAGAGAAAAGATTTCTTGTGTTTTAAGTATATAACAATACAGTATAAAATTGTATACTGATGTTAGGTTAGTTACAATTAGTACTGCCAACTTTGTATTTGTTCATGTCATTAGCAAACTAACTAAAAAAATTGTTTTAAACATGATCCTTGCTTTAAGAGAAAAGATTTTATGCAAAGAAAAATGTCTGAATGAGTGCCATTTTTACATACATGTGTTGTTTCCTAATTATATTTATCTAGTAAGCACAAACTTTTTGGTGATATTACATCAGTGCCATTTTACTACTATAACTTCACTAATAAAAAAATGTAGCAGGGATTTTCCATATTTTTTACTGCCTAAAATGTTTAGTTATACTAGAAAACAGAATTTTCAGTTATAACGTCTTAAAAATCAATAGTGCCATTGTAATTAATATTAATATGCTTGGCATTATAATGGATTATGTACAGCTCCCTGTGCCGCTGTACTTTGCTCATTCATAAATTTTATTTGTGTGGTTAGATTGCGAGTGTTCCATTGTTTTTATATGATTAACTATAGGGGACTTCAACTTATTTTTTTATTGATTTAATATATTTTTTGCACTTCGTGGATTAAAAGTACTATTTGGTTCCCCCATTTCGGGGACTGAAGTGTTACTTTTAATCTCTAGGGATTAAAAAATAATTTAATCCTCCGAGGGTTAAAAAATAAATAATTAACTCGACTAAATTATAATTTTATTAATAAAAATCAGGAATTAGCAGTTAAGATACATCTACTTTTGGTTAACATTTACGGATATATTTACATTTGTACAGTTATTAAAGTTAAAAAACTTACCAAAATCGTTGTCCTTAGAATTAAGAATATTGAATGATGTTGAAACGATAGATGCATTGATAGTATTTATTTGGTTTTCTGAATCAATTTTTTTTTTCATTTTCATGCCCTAAAATTTTTTCTGCTATAATTTTTTTGTTATTTATAGAGCTTTCAACATATCCCTCAGCCACTGAAAACGACTTCCAACCTCTGTGTCTTTTGAGAAAGTCGACATTTACCCCAGAATTGGCTAATACACGTTGAAAACAATGGCTGGTGTATAAAGAGGCTTCAGGAAGTTTAAAAAAAGTTGCAATTCTTTGGGGTAGTTTTCCAAAGGTATTTTTTCCAATGGGTTGAGTTGAACATCTCCGGTCTTATTGGACAAAAAACCGTGAATGGTTTGTGTCAGGTTTTCTTAAAGCAATGTAATTTCTGCATAGTTTTATAAAATCGACTGGGTTATTCACTGAATTCTGAACAACGAATACTCGGTCAATATTGTTCTTTGTATTTTTTATATTAACTAAGATAGAGTAATCCAAATCTGTTACATTGTGGATTGATAATTCAACTAATTCGTTTCCTCTACACGCTCCTGCTCCACCCATGATCAGTGCAACCTAAAAATTGAACGTAGTGTCAAAATATCTATCAAAAAATTTATAGACGTTATATTACTCACCTTATTCATTAAAAAATCATCGTCTGGAGCTTGAATTAGGAATTGATCGACTTGTTCATCAGTAAGAACTTTTGACTTCTTTGACTTATAGGCGTCATTTTTTCTTTTCAGAAAAGCTTTTAATTTCGGATATTGGGATATGTCAATATTACTTTTCACCATTACCATCGATTTCACCATGGAATAATTCGCCCACAAGGTGAAAGCAAGTACAATTTTGCTTTTTTCATCAAAATATGCTAAAAAGACATTCTCATTGGTGTGATTTTGTATCTTCGTTTGACGGCACCATGTTATAAAATCTTCATAAGATTTTTCATACACTTTTCTGGATTTTGAGAGCAATAGTTGGTTAACAGCCTCCTCAGCCGCTGCTTCAATATCAAACTCATCAATTTTCGCAACTACGCGTCGTCAACAGACTAAGTTTTCACAATGGCGAATGTTGTTTATTATTTATTTACTCGTTGCAGAGACAACACAGAGACATGTAACTCCATAGGCAATTTTGTTCGCTTTTAGTTGTATTGTGTGTCCTTGTTAAACTACAAGAAAAATCTATAAGTGTATCTTTGTTGTTCAATCGAGAAAGCATTAGTGATGTCGCCACTGTAAAATGAATTGTCAATATCTCATTTGTGTTTCGTACATTGAACTTTTTCGTATTGTAGGTTATTTTGTGTACATTTTGTTATTAATCTTATTAATACGTTACTATTTCCTATTCAGTGTTTATTTTAAATATCTTGTGTGAACGTGCGTGTGTTAGTTAGTTAGATTTAAACTAAAATTTAAATCTACGCACAAAGAAGAAGCCGAAAAAATGCATAATTTTCCAAGGAATCTTGAAAAGTAAGTTTGAACTTAATGTGAGCATACATAAATTCCGATTCTTATTTATTAGATCAAAAGTATGGCAAGAGAGCATTGGAATCAAATTTATGCCTGGTGTTACACTGCAAAATTATTTCATTTGTAGCAACCATTTTGCAAATTAATGTGTTTTAATAACGTTCGTATATGGAAAGGTCTATCTGTACCTTTTTATAATCTAAGCAATTATACAACTAAAACGAACTTCTTACAAGAGGTTTATCGATAAAATTATTTCAGTAAATTATGTAAAAGCTTACAACAGATCAATTATTTTTCATTTGTGTGTAAAACTATGTAATGTATAAGTATGCACATATATGTACATTTTTTTAATAAATTACATATTATACTTAGTACTGTCTTTCAGTTTCTTTATTCAATGATAAAATGAAAACATTTATATCTCCCGCTCATTTTTAAATCGACATGTCCGCCACCTACTTTCACTTTCCACTACAGTTGACCAATGCATTATTGCGGCCAAGAATTATACATTAAGTTACACGTCTCTGTGTTGTCTCTGCTCGTTGTTATGGCATTGAAACATCTGGGATTTTAAAAATAATTCATAAATTTCATTAGCCTTGAATAGTGTAGCTTCGTTGTCAAAGTGACTTTTCTAATAATTTAAATTTATTATAGATGTAACATTTTAATTTTCAGAAAATAATATAATTATTTCTATTATTACTCCACGAAGTGCAAAAATTAAGTGTAGATACCACGGGATTGAAGTTCCTTAATCCCTTGAACTCTATTCGCGGGATTAAATGAGTCACTTCAATCTCTTTTTTTTTTATGATTGTGGGCCTGAACAGGCTAAATTTGGCGTATCGTGCTAAAGCACTCAGGAATACTTACGAGGATGGATAGAGGGATAATGAATTGCCAATAAATGCCTATGAACAGCTACCTTAAATTTTCTCATATCATAAGTGAGAGGAAAGCAGGAACTAGGGAGATCATTCTAGAGTTTAGAAGCCGTGTAGAAAAATGTGAATTGCGCCCGTTTGGTACGACAAGTGGAAATTTGTACTGCATACTGATGATGTGAATGAGCGTCAGATGTTTCTCGCAAAGATAGCCCGAGAAGGTATCAAAGAATATAATTCAGCAGCACAATAGCCGTTGTAATAATGATAATACAAAGAAAGAACTGAAACCATCCTTCTATGCCCAGGGGACTGTATGTGAGAAGTTAAGGACGAGTCATTTATAAGCCTAATCGCTCTCTTTTGAATACGATCAACGATATCGAGAGCGTATTGGGGAGCACTAACCCAGAGATGAGAATTATATTCCAGATGAGGCCGAATTTGGGCCTTATACAGCAGAAGGAGTTGTCGAGATTTAAAGTACTGCTTAGATCTGTACAAAAAGCCTATTTTACGAGCTGTTGTTTTGGTAGCTGACAGAAGATGGTCAAACCATGAGAGATTTGAAGATACAGTCATACCCAACAGAGTGATAGAGTCTGAAAACTTAAGAACTGAGCCATTCATACTTACAACAGGAAATGATCGATCTTTTTTGGCGGACACAAGGCAACACTGAGTTTTGTTAGCATTAAATTTAACTAGATTATTGCTTCCCCATTCGAGAATACGTTGAATGCCTTTGTTGATTGAATTTGCCATTTCAGCTTTAATTTCTTGATTTGACATAGAAGGTGGATTATTACTATGAGTAGACTGAGATGAACTACAGTGAAGAGTGCTATCGTCAGCAAATCAATGGATGGGGTTAGTTGTTGCAGTTACAAGGTCATTTATGTACAGCAGAAAAAGTGTAGGCGCTATAACGGATCCCTGTGGTACGCCCGCGTTAATGCTAACATCTTTTGAAAAAAAGCCATCAACTACGACACATATTCGTCTTTTATGAAGGAAACTAGAAACCCAGTTGATGAGCGTATCATTTAACCCAAACGAGGTGAGTTTGGCAAGTAAACACTTACGCCAAATTTTGTCAAATGCCTTTGAGATATCTAAAGCGACTACAACTGTTTCACCGGACTGCTTTACTGTATTGTTCCAAACTTGGGTCACATATGAAAGATCACCTGTTGAACGACTTTGCCTAAACCCATATTGGTGGTCACTAAGGAGTTTGTTAGTTTCAAGGAACGTGTGCAGTTGCTGATTGATGGCTTTTTCCATGATTTTAGACAAAATGGAAGTGATGGCAATTGGTCGGTAATTTGAGGGATCGGTCTTATCGCCTTTTTGTGAATAGGTTACACATTTACTAACTTCCATGATGAAGGGAATTTCCCAGAAGACAAGAGATCGTATAGAGCTTAAATAGGACTGGTACTAGTTTAGGGAAACTTTTAAGACAATAGCTGGGATACCGTCTGCGCCAGTCGCCTTATTGAGATCAAGCCTACTGATGATCGATTCCAAGAGCTTGTACCGAAAATGAATTGGTTTCATAGTGTATGCAGAAGAGTTGACTAGGGGCACATCTTTTCCAGGATCATTGAGACACGAGTTTGATGCAAACAAATCCACAAAAACATTGGGTTTGTCTACAGAATCAGCAACTACCGATCCGTCAATAGATGTCAGGGGGGGGAAATGAAGATGTTCCAAAGTTTTTACTAATGGCTTTAGCTAAAGACCAAAATTTACGACTGCCTAAAGGAGATGTAGCTAGTTCATTGCATTTTCGTTGTTCGAACAACTTTTTAGTTTTAGTGATGACACTTTTGCAGATATTTCTAGCACCAACGTATTCTACATGACTGTCGACCGATTTATTATTTGTTATCTAATGTACTATTAGGTTGTTTATAATGCTTTAGTAGCAACTAAAAGTTTTAATAACCTATATTTGAGTCGAACTCAAACAGGCAAATACCATTGTTGCCAACCTGTATTCAAAACTATGAAACATGGTGACGAATAGAATTTACTTTTTTCAAAATTTTGAACAAAAAATATGACTCGTTTGGAAATTTGGACTCGTGTGATAAAAACACATTTTATGAAACTAGTTTCTTAATATACTACGTTAATGCTATGTTTCTACGAGTTTTTAGTGTTTTCGTTTATTAATTTTGTTGATCTGTAACGTGTATCTTCAGATCAATATACATTTAGCATTTTTTAGTTGTTATATCATATTATCCTCACCAAGAGTGTTTACCACTACGTCATTAATTTATGAATCTAGCTACCCAATTTGTTTATACTTGTAATGTGGTCGAACTGGTAATCGTATAAATTTTAAATAATATAATAAAGAAATTGTAAAAAATGTTCTCCGAAAACAATTCGTTATAACTAACTGGAGATACCAACCATTCACCACAAATAATGCCTTTGACTCAAATCGGTAGATTAACATAGGGTGGTCCGTTCTTTGGATTTGGTTAATTACCACAATGTCTACTGTATTATTTTCACTTGACATAAATAATAAAAATGCAATGTAACACTAATAAAATGATCTCGGATGCCAAGTTATTTTTTATAATGCTCGGAATAACTAAACCGAGGTTGTTAACAATAAAAATTTTATAGAAATGTAAAAAATAAAAATGTACAAATATGTTTATTAAATATTTAAAGTGATAGGGTTAAATAAAATATATCTTAAAACTACCCTTAAATTACTAAAAAATTATTAAACATTAAGTAAGTACCTGTTTGTAAAATCTTGTACACAAACTTTTTTAATAACCTCTGGTATCTAAATGATTACGGAAATTTCAACTGAGGTGATGTCATTTTTGCATAAATATTGCGTAATATCTTGTAATAATTCTTTACGTAGTAAGCCACACCCAAACTGGAATTTTATTTCGTATAAATTTATCTTCATGAAATGGAATACTCCGTTTAACCCATTATCTTGAAATTTTCCAATAAAAATTGCAATCATAAAATGAAAGCGTACGCAACAGTAAAATTAAATGCGTAATCAAAAGCGGTGAAATCAAAAGTATAAAAGTAAAATAAAATAAAAGTGCCTGAAAAGAGCAAATGTTTTAATTATTAGTATAATGCGTTAAAATATCTTACCATCAAATTAATGGCAATTTTCACTAAATTTAGGGAAAACCCAAAAAAAACTTTCTGCTTCTCTTGACATTCATCAGGAAGTGAAAAAATGGATGCTTTGGAAGTTAGATCATGTAGTCGTGCGCGAAAGGATTTGCGCAAGGAATTTAGTCAACGATGACGTATTGCGCAAACGCATTTGAGCAGAAAAATAATTTAAAGAGGGAGTATAAATCATTAAGAAATATATACCCTTAAGAAGATATGCAAATTAAGTTGCCTACCACATACCTATATTTCAATAATTAAAATTTTTCTTATATTTACAACAGAATGAATGAAAGACCTTAAATTAAGGTATAATTTAATACAACTCAAAAAGGGTTGTTACATACTATCCTCTTATATAAAACAGTGAATTAATAGGGATGGTGAACATTCATAGTGCATTTGACAAAATCGACATACGGTATTGAATAAGCAAATGTAGTAGAAAGAGTAAACCTATAAACGTGAAATCAATTTGTTTTATATGCATATGAATTTAATTCTCATTTGACTAATAGTTCATAACCTCCATTGACAGGATATTGTTTTTCAAACGTTACCATTACGATGATCAACATTCTCTAATTTTTACAAAATAAAATAAACCACTATAAATTATTCTGCCGCTTTAAATGCTGCCATTTCGGGGTATATTTTCTAATCAGAATTTATTATAATGATAATTTTGACTCATGTGTTTCGTATTACACCATATGATAGTATGTGATGCTGATGACGTAGCGGTAAACACTCCTGGCGGGGATAATAGTCTAATTAATTACACTATAATTTTAATTGATTTTCGAACTTTGTTCATTTGTAAATTTCGCCGCATGTATTGTATTGTCCTAAAATGAATGTTTTATGTGTAGTAGAAGGTGGTTGTGACTCAACCTAACGAAAGCCAAATGCATTCCAACCAGACATTGTGAGCAGTTTCAAATTGGGTGTTGCACTTACCAATACGAATTTTAAAAAACAAAACAAGATGCGTACATATATTGACTTTAACACACTATAGACAAACGGTGAAATAGGGAAAAGAACGACTTACGGTAGTGAATATTAGCGTTAAATAGGCAACCTATTATACACATCGCAATTTACTAAATCTGATCGATGTCGTCAGTATGGAACGTCACTATACATATGGTAAGCAACCATCAGCTTAATGACTTTCATTCGTACTTGCCATGCTCTTGACGTTTTCACGAGGCCCTACAGTTTATTCGAAAAAGGTGTTTATAAACGGATCGTAATGCTTACAGTTACACATTACGTAAGATGTTTACTTTTTCATTCTGTACATTTTTGTTTGAACTATTCTTATTATTACACTGCCCAACACATATTTTGGTGCAGGGGTTTCTGTAACTGTTTTTATGTAATGTTTGGGTGCAGAATCCAAAACTGCCGTCAGATTTTTTCTATCAGATCTAGTTTTTGAGATATGCTATATTGACCTTTTTTTTAGAAAGAAATCATCTTATTTTTTAACTCTTATACATTTTACATTATTACTATTATATTCTCGAACTGCCGGTTAAAAAAACAGAAACAATCCAAAGTAAGGTATTTATTTCATGAAATAAATAAATATATATTTACATATCACTTAAAAATTTTTCTTTATAGGACTTTTTAGCATGGTGTTTACCAGGACAGTCGCTGAAGACTCCAACAGTAGTCGGCCATCATGGGGCTACCCCATCTTCCTTGATATCGATCTTCCATAGTTTTAATGTCCTGATGGAATCTTTCCCCCTGTTCTTCACTCACATCCCCTAGGTTTTCTGGAAACGAATCTTAAGTGGCTGTGGAGGTAGTGAACTTTTATGCTCATGTTACAACCGAGAGTATTAAAGTTCGAAAGCATATTTTCCACTAATTTTATATAATTTTTTGCCTTATGATTTCCAAGAAAATTTTGTACTACTTGAACAAATGAACACCAAGCGTTAGATTCAATCTCATTCATTGATGGCGTAAATTATGGATCTTTAATAAGCTGCCTTATCCGAGGGACATCGAATATTCCCGCTTTCAGTTTTTCCGTGCTAATCCCAGGAAATTTGTGTATCAAGTAGCCAAAACAAAGTCCATCTCGATTTAAAGCCTTCACAAATTGCTTCATAAGCCCCAACTTGATATGCAAGGGTGGAAACATGATTTTCTCTCTCGCAACCAAAGGTTCGTTGTTTACGTTTTGCTTTCCTTGAATCATAACCTTTCTTAAAGGCCAATTTCGGTTAACCCAGTACTGATCCTTAGCTCTGCTGTCCCAAAGACATAAAAAACAAGGATATTTTGTATATCCACTTTGCTGTCCAAGGAGAAAGTTTACCATTTTTAGGTCGACACAAATCATCCACTGATGTTCTTCATACTTAATTTTTTTCAGGACTAGTGATATTGCCTCATATTCCTCCTTCATGCTGGTAGAATGACCAATGGGTATTGAGCCATATTTATTACCATTACGTAAAAGCACACATTTCAAACTACGTCTTGAACTGTCAATAAAAAGGCGCCATTCGTTTGGTATGTTTTCTGACAAACCCCTTTTTGTAAGAGTCCTCTTATATCGTTACAGAATACCAGGTTATTTTCCTCAGCGTAAAACGGCAGCAGCTCCTGATCTCTTTTACGATAAAATGTAATATTGGTATCTGGTTGAAGTAGATTCTTCTCATTTAATTTGGAGGCGAGTAATTCAGAAGACTTCTTTGAAAGGTTCAGGTCTCTAATGAGATCGTTCAATTCTTGTTGACTGGGGACTTCCTAAATTCGCTTCAAAATCACTGTCGTTTTCTGATTCTATACATTGCACTTCATCAAAGTTTGATTATTCTATATCTTCCGGGAGCCTAGGCAGACTGCCCGTATCTCAAAAACTAGAGCTGCTACAAAAAAAGCCAGGTATTTTTGGAATCAGCACATCAAAAATATCCAAAATCAGTTCTTAGTTTTCCGGCACCAAGAAAAAAAATTTATTTTGTTGGACTGTGTTATTAGAAAGCCATTTACATGATTTAAATGATTTGTGTTTTTCACAAATATGACGTGAATATAAATTTTCCAATGGACTATTCAACAGATTAATGTTGCTTGCAATATACAGAGTGTCCCGTAAATATTGCAACAAATGTCGGGAGATGAAACTATACCTCTAAATATGAAAAAAGTTCCCATAAACGTACCCTTGAAAATGTATCGTTTATTAAATACAGGTCGTTAAAGAACAAATTTTTTGTTTGTTTTTTGGCCGTAACTCCTAAAATATTAAAGGTACATAAATGAGATTCACTTGATTATAACACATAAGGAATGCCATGTTGTGCAACGTATGAGGTAATTTTTAAATATTAGGTTGGGGAAAAAGTTTTTTCGCATTTTATATGAAAACTCGTGACATTTTTTTTCAAAGTTTATTTACATCTAACTATAGTATACAGGGTTTTTCACTTAAAACTCCGCACGCCAATATGTCGAAAACGAATAGAAATATTTAATTTACGTAAAAAGTAATCAATGTATGCGGTCAAGTAGATATTTTATAGTTTAAAAAATTCGACGCCTACTAAGAGCTAAGCGTCGCGACGCGTCGAAAATATAAATCGATTGCATTGACTTTGAAATTATGCTCATGCGAAAGAACATGTTATTTATAAACTTTTTTGTTATTTACTCGAACTTATTTATTTTACTTATTTCTGAGTTAAACTAATAAACAAAATTATTATTGCAATTAACTACATGATAAAACAAATTAAAAATTTTATTCAAAATTATGTCCATCTGCTCGAATACTACTATCAAACACTTTCAACAGATGAGCTTGGGTCACTTGTAGGGGCGTCCTTCTTGTAATAGCAGCACACGCTGCACTAATTTTGTTAATAAGATCAGCCATATCTTCGATAGGTTCTTCATAGACAACGTCCTTTAGGTGACTCCAAAGAAAATAATCGGGTGGTGTAATGTCCGGGGACCTCGCCGGCCACCTTATCGGTCCATTAGTACCTAACCATCTATTGTCTAAATATTTCGTTACAATTTCGGCATTATGTGCAGGCGCTCCATCCTGCTGTAGCCACATATTCATTCTAGTCTCAAAAGGCACTTCTTCTAACAGTTCTGGAAGTGTAGTTGGAAGAAATCTTAAATAGCGGTCTACATTTAAAGTGCCTTCGTAATAGTGAGGTCAAATAAGGAATCCGTTTAATATGCCGCACCAAACACTGATGCCAAAAATTCGCTGATTAGTCTGTTCACGATTCCATTATTATCGAATCGACTTTCGTCGCTCCATAGAATTTTCAAGAGAAAATTTGCATCTTGGCTATACAAATCGGCAAATCTTGCTAAGAAATCCATTCTTCTAGCGGGATCACCTGGTTCTAATTTATGCACTAGTTTAGTTTTGTAAGGGCGAAAAGAGTTTCTATGTAGAATTCTCCACGATGAACTTATGGAAACACCGGTATTTTCTTTTATTTTTGATAGGGATATCTTGTGGTTATTATCAACCTGCTGAATTACAGCAGCTGTATTTTGATCATTTGTAGCCGTCTTTTTTTTATTTCTCTTAGGGTTTTACGAAGCAGCCATATTCTCTTAAGTTATTACATAAACTTGGAAAAGTTTTTGCATCGGGTACTCTTCTATGCAGATAACGCTGTGCGTAAACTCTTTTTGCTTCTCTATAATTGGACCTGCATTCTCCAAACACCAGTCACATGTCTACTTTTTCCTCATTGCTAAAGTGAACCATTTTCATATAATTATTGTTAGTTTTGTTTAAACCGAACAAATTTGAATATTTCTTATGACAAAATGTGACAATATCTTTGACACAGCAATAGCAACATCTGTCACTTGTAATTGCACTTAACAAAATTGCGATAACAATGGTTGCCACAGTAATTGATTATTCATGGCATTCTTATAAAAATCATCCGTAATCTCATTTTTTTGTTAATCAAGAAACGTTTTCTATAAATCGGCATAACTCAGAAATAAGTAAAATAAAATAAAATAAAATAGATGAACAAAATTTTTAATTTGTTTTATCATGTAGTTAATTGCAATAATAATTTTGTTTATTAGTTTAACTCAGAAATGAGTAAAATAAATAAGTTCGAGTAATAACAAAAAAGTTTATAAACAACATGTTCTTTCGCATGAACATAATTCCAAAGTCAATACAATCGATTTATATTTTCGACGCGTCGCGACGCTTAGCTCTTAGTAGGCGTCGAATTTTTTAAACTTTGAAAAATATCTACTTGACCTCATACATTGATTACTTTTTACAGAAATTAAATATTTCTATTCGTTTTCGAGATATTGGCGTGCGGAGTTTTAAGTGAAAAACCCTATATGTGCCATTTTGTTCGATGATTTTTTGCCATTTTGTAAGTAGTGACATGATCCCGTTGCTGTAGAAATTTTGGGACTTCTGATAAAAAAAAACGCGACAAGTAGTTTTGGCAGTCCTGTCTTGATATTAACCTGACACTTCCTAAAGAATTCCAAAGAGACCGAAACAGGTGAAAATCTGAAGGTGCAAGGTCAGAGCTATATGGCGGATCCATCCCAGCCAAACTCTCTTAAATTTTGCTGAGTGGCTAAAGATGTGTGTGGTCTAGCGTTATCGTGATGAAAAACCACACCCTTTCTATTGATCAATTCCGGACGCTTTCTCCCAACTTGTTACATTAATCTCATCAGTTGTTGGCAGTAGAGATCCGAATCGATGATTCTGCCCAGCGGTAAAAGCTCATAATGAACCATGCCCTTCCAATCCCACCATACACACAGCATCACCTTATTGCGAGTTGACCCGGGCTTTACCACAGTCTGTGAAGCCTGACCGACCTTTGACCACGACCTTTTTCGCATGTTCTTGTCGTACGTGATCCACTTTTCATCACCAGTTATCAATCTCTTCAAAGCACCCAAATATCGAGCTTTTTCGTGTACCCAGCTTTTTCAAATTGGTCAAAACTGTTTTGTGGTCAATTTGCAATTCTTCAGCTACGTCGTAACTACTGATATGAGCGAGATGCATCTTTGACATCAAAATTCCCGGATTGAAAACGCTTAAACCAACTTTGTGCTACTCTTACTGACACTGCACTAGGTCCATAAACGTCACAAATTTTTTTCGTGACTTGCGTTGCGTTTTTTCCTTTTTTTTGTAATAAAATTTTAAAATGTATCGTATTTCTTCATTAGATTCACTCATTTTGACAGAAAGGAAAACAAATGAAAAATAGCTGTAAACAATAGTGTATTAATTTGTTTCTTTTTTTAAAATGTAAACTTTTTAATGTCATCAAAACCAGCCAGATGCAAATAGTACAGCCAAAGAAATTGTATTATAAGTTTATACATACTATATGCGAAAATACTTTTTCCCCGACCTATTATGTCAGAGGCATACATCAATGGGCCATTTGCAGTATTTAACCCTGTAACATCTACATAACTGGCAAAAACTGAAGTTCAGTGTTTGAAATCTAAAGTCTTTTACACTAAAAATATTTACCTTGCGGAAAGCTCTAAATCTAAAGTAAGTAGTTTTCGGGAAAATTGGAATATTATGAGAAAATACATATCTTGTTCCTGGCATTTATTAGTTGCAAATTAACAATCTAGTAGGCAAGTAGAATTCACAATATTTTAGAAGCGAATTTCAAAAATACTGTCATTATTTAAATGACAGTTTAATTTGTAACTTTTAAAATAAACATGAATAATTTTGAATATTTAGCTGATATGCATCTCATTTATGGTGAAGCTAATTGCAATGGCCATGAATCTGTGCGTTTATATACAGAATGGTTTCCTAATCATCAACCTCCATACCATTCAACTTTTGAAAGAATTCATCGTTGATTAAGAGAATATGGTCCGTTGAAACGTCCTGATGGTGCTGGCCGTCCAAGAACAAGCCCCACGGTAGCTCTTGAAAATGCAATTTTGAACCAAATTAATAATCAGCCCGATCCTAGCATTCGTGCATTGGCTAATTTCGTGTATGCTAACAAATCAACTGTCTGGACAGCTGTGAGTGACTAATTACCCATATCATATACAGAATGTTCAAGCAATGACTCCAACAGATTATCATCATCAGCTGGACTTTTCCAATTGGTATATTCAACAAAATCGAAATGAGCCTGATTTTATTCGAAGCATTTTGTTTACAGATGAGGCAATATTTTATCAAAGATGGTTATTTCAATAGTCGCAATAGCCACATTTGGGATTATAAGAATCCCCACGCTCTTGCTTTAAGAAAAAATCAACACAATTTTTCCATTAATATTTGGGGTGATATTATCGACAATACTATACTAGGGCCATATTTGTTGCCTCCAAGAGTAAATGGTGATTATTATTTGTGTTTTCTAAGAACAACTTTACCTGAGTACTTTGACGATTTACCTTTAAACGTTCGCCGCAATATGTGGTTTCAACGTGATGGGGCACTTGCTAATTTTTATAGGAATGTTCCAGACCATTTGGACCAATTCTTTCCAAATCGATGGATTCGTAGACTAGGTTTTGTGACTTAGTCTGCTCGGTCTCCAGATCTCGATCCTCTTGACTTCTTTTATACGCTCTTCTGATGAGAAATATTAGAGCCACAGGCACAATAAGAGAAGACAGACTCTTACAATGTCCTATGATACCGAAAACTTCTATGAAAAAAACTACCTCGAGAGGTACATATGAATTCGGATCCACAGAAAATAAAGTACTAGTAGTCAAATGGAACGACAACAATATAGTAAACGTTGCTACAAATAATTTGAAAATCACTCCTCTCCATCAAGTGTCGAGAGTTTCAAAGAAGAAGCGTGTAACTGTACAACAGCCTCATGTCATAAATGCATATAACGCTTTTATGGGAGGTGATCGGTGCGACGAAAACATTAGTTACTACAGAACCTCAATTAGGGGCAAACAGTGGTATTTCTGTATGATTGCACACTACCTTGACGTTGCAGTTCAGAACGCAGAATTCAGGGCGGTTTCTTAACTTTTCGCAAACAATTGGCATTAAGTCTTCTTGAAACAAAGTAGCCCTAAAAAGAGGTAGACCTTCTCAGTTCGGAAATATAGAATTCAGGTTTGACCATAATGATCATTACTTAGTGCGACAAGAGAAACAAACGCGTTGTCGCCAGTGCCATAAAAAGGTACTAAAAAAATTTAATAAGTTCAATGTTGCACTACAAAGGGAATGTTTCGCTTCCTATCATCGAAGGTTATAAACAAATTACATTCCATATGTAGTGCTGCAAACATATGGAATGTTTTGAATGTTGTATACACATTTTTCTACTGTCCTTATTTTAGGACACCTAAAAAAATATGTTCGGAATGTATTTTTCAATAGATTTCCGCATAGGCTAATTAATTATGTTTTCTTTAAAAGTTCAAAGAAAAATAATTCGGGCTTAAATGGGTTAAGAAAACTGTCAAATCTATAAAATTAAGCGAAAAGTTAATAAGTGTATGAATAAATGAGAACTTCAGAATTTGTAGCAAAAGTATCGATGCTGGTAAAAAGAAAAGGGAAATTGGATACTATTTTACATTAATTTTGACTTCTGTTTCATTTACAATGAAGTAATTAATAATTTTGTTAGCTGTTCTCTTGCTCTTATAAAATGTAAGTGTTTAGGTTATTTGTTTAAATTTAAAAATTAATTGCAAACCCAGTTTTATACATTTTCCTGTGTTTTTTTCAAATCTGGGTGGCGCTCAACATAAGAAAATCAGCTTATTGGCACGGTTGGAGCTGGCGGCGGTCGCGGCCGACGGCGGCTGCCAGACGTGTCTGGATTCTGGTTTAGTGGGGGTTGCCCGCGGTTGCGTGCATCCAATGGCGGCTGACAGTTGCGTTCGTGTTGATCGCTCGTACAGTTCTGCGGTGTATACTAACCGAACAAATTACAATTAATTATGGATGATTTTTTAACCTTGTTATTATTAGAGGAAAAATGTAAATATGAATGGTAATATTATCATGCAGCTTTGATATGTTGGTCTTTATAATCTTTGTGAGCTGGATCATACAGTGATCTTCAGTAATTAATTTCTCGTCTCACAATGGTGTAAAACGGGAAGCCATTCTAAATTTAAAAGCGTAAAAAATGCAAAATTAGTTGCTTCTCCCTTCGATGGCGTGTCTGGACTGGTCTTCGAGCAGTCGCCGAAACCTGACGCGACTGCCGGCGGCTGCGTTCACAATCGAGGCGCTTCGACGAGACCAATACTATGGTAGCAGTGACAGCCGGCAGCTCCAATGGTACCGTACCTTTACAATTTCCTTATTAAACATTTTGCTAATCAATCGTGGCAATATTTTTACATTTATGACGAGGAGTAAAATTTAATTACATTAAAAAACATTTCATAACAATATCAACAATTTAATTTAATATTGGTGCTACCACCTCCTTTAGTCCATTTTTATCACTATATAATTACTCCAATCACATTTGCTTAAAAGTTTTAACCAATGGTACTTATACACTTAAATCTAATCAATCTCTAGATAAGCAGTCCGTTCTCAACACATCTCCCGTATTATTTTCTTTTCTCAACGCTGTGTTGTTTCACAACTTCTGATCAACTTTCGCTCTCACCATCTGCATTCATGATCTTATGCGTCCACTTGATCTTCAACTCCATTCTCTAAGTTTCAAAGCTGTACAGAAAAACTTTAATAATTCCATTTCGAACTTGCACCTCTTAACAGTTTCTCCTCTTACCTGGATGTTTAACTATTTTTCCATCATTTTCTTGCTATTAATTTGTAATCTTTAACGGGTGTCGTATATTTAATTCACCCACTTATGATTAAATACTTCTAGCCCAGAGCTATTATTAGCTGTGGAAAATAATGTATAACTAGAAGATTTTATGCCACTTACTCATCGGTAGATTAATAGGTCCAGGTTCAATAATATTTGATTTGTTTGTTAAGCAAAATAGAATTGCTTAACTGCTTCAAACCTGAAAATAAATAATGTAATCTCGGACGCCAATTTGTTTTTAAGGAACAAATAAACCTTAAAAATAGAAAAATTACAAAAAACGCATGAAAATAACAAGTAAAAAAATAATGACAACAATGAGTTTTATTACAATACTTAATTGGATTATAATGGATGATCTCTTAAAAACTAAGGTTAGTGATTCTTAATTAACTGCCTTAAACTATGATGTAAATTAATTATTAATATGAAGTACCTGGAGTAATTTCTTTTACATTTTGGGTGTCACTGGAACTTCAGCAGATAAGGAAATGCTGTCTACTCATCATTTTAAATTTATTGCGTAATGTTGATGGAAGTTGAAGTAAACATCAGATGATATTCTGGTAATTCCCGATATATAGAAATTTCTCTATAAACCTCCAAACTGAATTGATTTTGTATGGTTCAAAGTAAAATTTGGTAATTGAAATCATATTAGCAAAGCATCATCTTGCAAAGTTAACGTTAAAATAAAATTAAACCCAAAGTAAAATAAGTGGTAAGAGTATAACTAGAGTTGAATTGCCTGAAATGTAAATGTCGCAAATTTCAGAATGATAATTTTAATAACTCACATATAAATGTGGCACTCTAAATAAATGTAAACAAAGCGAAAATGACTTCTACTTAAAAACGTAATTCAAGCAATGAATGAAGGACGCTCAAAGTAACCCTGCGCAATGACCAAAAATGATAAAGCGCGGAAAGGGATGTGCAGAAGTATATAAATAATTTATTAAAACATTTTTTTACGCCAATAAGGTATGCAACTAACGCTATACCAAATTGTGAAAAATAATTCAGTTGCCAATAAGAACGTAAATTTTAAACATACATAAAAAGGTTTGTTACAAATTTTCGAACCGTAGTCATAGCATTTGTCTTCTTCACTCTCTTGAAAAATAATTGTGCTAGCAAGTCTGGTATATATTTTTCCGGTCTCCTGTTTTTACTCTCGTATCTGGTTCCAATACCATTTACTTTTGAAGATGTTAAATGGGTTGGGGATAGGTGCAATTTTTTCCTTACTTTTCTTCCAAACGACTTATATCTACCGTTGCCTACGTTAACAGTCACATTGACTCAATTATTCTTTCGTGTGACCCACTAGCTTCTTCAGTATATCTGAAAATAATTTTAATTGGTTAGTTAGTACTTATATAAAGTCCAAAATCGTGTGAACGTAGTTACTGTGCGCGGAATTGCTATTTTTTAATGTTTAAATTTCAAATCCAATTTTTGTTTATATTTTCAATCAGATAATTTGTGTGAATACTCTCCTATCGTTTGAACCAATAATTATATAAATTAAATTTTTGTTACCAATTTTCTTTTTTTTACCAACATACATTGTGATTTGCATTGACATTGTTAATGACATTTCAAGAAAAAAAATTATATTTCAAAATTTGATTAAACGACCAAAATAAAAATGATATTAATGAACAATTCACGACTCGTATGTTATTTATACTGTTCTAAAACTTTGTAACAACATTATAAAGGTATTAATAGCTTTTTTTAAGTGAATATAAATACGCACTGGTTATTTTGGTGCTCATGTTATAAACCTAAGTTTGCATGTTCAATTCTCTATATTTGTATAGAAATTTAATCCATTAGCAATGTTTCCAACACAAATAAAAAACATTTACAAAGTCAAGTTTGAATTTAATTCAAGCCATTCCTGTTTTGATACCCACAGAAAATGTTCACATTCAGATTTTCTTTGCGTATTTTCTTTTCTTTAATCATATTTTGTATGAAATATCGCTTATGTAAATTACTATTAGTGTGCACGTGGTGTTTGGTCGCGTTGTGGGAGGAGTAGACGTGGTCCGACAGATTGAAGCATTACCAGTAGACGCCAATAGCCGCCCTCTACAAGATGCCAAGATTACACGATGTGGAGAGTTAGTCCGACAAGTAAAAGGTAAATGTACATTTAATCCTTTAAAATCCCATAATCACGACGTGTATTTGTATTTAGTCAAAAAGGACAAAAAAAAGAAAAAAGGGACTGAAGAAGAGGATAATGTCAACGAAGGATCCGATGAAGAGAAGAAAAAGAAAAGAGCAAAGAAAGATAAGCGGAAAGAAAAGAAGGAGAAAAAGACAAAGAAAGGGTAAGGTTAATGAACATTATGTCTCTGGTAATTGTGTGAATTGTTTAGTAGAAAAAGTGAAGAAGGTGTATCAGAGGAAGAAGGTGAACTGAAAGAGGATGAAAGTCATCCTCTTGTTACTGTTACAAATATTGATCCAGAGGAAATCCCGGATGTGCCGGTTAATAAGTTTTTAATGCGTGGTGGTCCACAGAAGGAAAATAAAAAAGACCAAAAACGAAGGGGTAATTGTTTGTAAACTGATTTGTTTTTAGTTAAATGAATCATTGTAGATGATCGGAGAGATAGAGATCGTAATCGGAGAGATTGGGATCGACGTGGCTATCGTCGTGAGAGGCATCCGGCTACTACTAAAAGTGGTCGTGTAATTAAAGGAAGAGGAGTTTTTGTAAGTAGTTTAGTAATGGTATTTTAATATAACTTATTTACATGTTTAGAGATATCGTACTCCGTCTAGAAGCAGATCAAGAAGTGGAACACCAGTTCATTGGAAAAAGGAAGAATCTAGGGTTATTAAACTTTCAGAGTATGAAAAGGCTGAAGCTGAACGTAAACAAAGGGAAGATGATAAAAAATGGAATGAAGATAGGCGAGCTGAGAAGAACAGAGACAAGGATTCGAAATCTGATAAAGAAAACAGTCGACTTAAACGGGAGGTTGATTATAATGCTTTAGATTATGAACAAGAAAATCATTCTGATGAAGAACGAGACATACCAAAGAAGCAAGTAAGTATTAAATTAGTTTTGTTACAAAATCTTTAATGTGCATTTTAAGGTCCCTAGTTTAGTCCAGTATCCTTTACCAGGCAGTTTTAAAGCAATGGAACCTTCAGAAACTGCAAAGAATTATAACCCAAACACTGACTCACATGATGCTGCTACCAATAATGAAGTCGAAAGTTTAGTACAAAATAAACGATCCGAGGTGTTGGCCATTGCACTAGGAGTTCCGATTAAGACAGGTGAAGATCCACCAACTGGTGAAATTAAAATAAGTGGGTATGAAAAGAAAAACCAGAAGAATGAGGAAATTAATGAACGCATTAATTTTAACGAAGAGAAGGATAGAATTCAAAAAAAAGAACGTGAGCTTAATTCTCGATTGATGCAACTGGCCGGACATATTCATAAACCGTTACCACAAATAAGACCAGAATTTAATCACCAAGTTTCTATAAAAGATGAAAAGGAAAATAGAGACGATAATAAACGTAGTGAAAGGAATAAGTTTGAGATCGAAAAACCAGATCGACCTACATATGAAAGGAACTATAATGCAACTGTAAGTGTAAGCATGTTAATGTGTTTTTAACTGAATGTTAATATTGTAGCGACGTTATCAAAATGAGAGATTTCGAGGTCCTGATAGAAGAAGGTTCGATTTTGATCGTCGTCGTGATTATCCCAGATCATTTCATGATCGTGCAAGAAGGCATAGAGAATTAGATCGTTATGATCGTTACAGAAGTGATCGAAAAGGTAGACCTTCACGAAGATCTAGATCACGAGATCATCGACGTTCACGATCACGAGATCGTGATCGTCGTTCACGTAGCCAAGACAGAAAAAATAGGCGATCTTCCGATTCTGATAGTGATAATGAGAAACGTAAAGAGAAAGAGTCAATTAAATCAGAAAATATATCTACCGAAAAGAAACCAGAATTAGATGCTGAAAAATTCAAAAGGAGAGCTGAACAAATTTTACTTTTAAAAAAGAAGATGGAGATGGAATTAATGGAAATGAAGAAGAAAAAGGAGGATGAGGATAAAGATAAAGAAAAGGTAAAAATTATTGTGTTTTGGCTTATTGATATAAATATATGTTTGTTTCAGTTATTAATTGAGGAGAAACAACGCAAGGCTAAAGAAGAAGCTCAAATGCTGGAAAAGGCTAAAAAAGCCAAAAGGGATGCGTTAGAAAAAGAAAAGTTGTTAAAAACTGTTAAGGTTTTAAAGGAGCTAGATAAAAAACCAGTTTCAAAACGTCGTACTCGGAGTTCCAGTAGTGATAGTAGTTCCTCTAGTGACAGCAGCTCGTCTGATTCATCCCCAAGGTTAACTTACATAAAATTTCTTTTAAATCATATAAATAAATTTGTTTCAGAAAACGTAAAAGTGCTGATATGAGACATAAAAGCAGACGTAGATCAAGTTCGAGCAGTAGTAGTTCAAGTAGTGAAAGAACACGTAGTCGTACTCCACCAAAAAAAGATAAACGAAAGTAGATAAAATATGAATTATTTCTGTAATCGATATGGATTATGCATTAATGTTTGTACTCTTATGATTGTAAAATTGCTATAATAAATATGTATTATGTTGTTAAATTGTTTATAAAAATGGAAATTTTGAAAATTAGTAAAACCTTAAGTGTTTTAACCTATTGAAATTGTTTAAAGCTTGTAAAACTTTTTTTTAGTCCACTTCTATTATTTAAATAGTTAATTAATATTAGTTTAATCATTTATGTTTGTTTCACTCCTCGATTTTATTTAATTTTTTTTCCAAAAGTGTTATCATGTAAAAGAAATTTTAAGTGCCTATCTTTTGCACTTAGTGGATTTACTGTCAAACTATCAAAAGCGGAAGTTGTATAAGATGCAACCTTTCATAAGTGGAAAAATATTTCTATTGTTTTCTATCGGTGATATTCCACGATAGTAGACTAGTATTTGCAGATAAATGTTTCTAACTTAAAAATTTAAACGTCTGTGTGTCTTACTTTTTCCACATTGTTGTTTAGTTCATTACACAAAAATGATTTGATAGGCTGTAAGGAAAGTAAATACGCAAGAATAATTTTTTTTTGTTTGTTTACATTGCAATTTACAGTCTACTCCACAATTTAATATTATACAGGTCCTGAGGGAGGTTTGACGTAAGTTAGGTACCATCCATAGACCGTTCACTAATATACACAAGTTACTAGGTCTTCTGACCATTTTCTTTCGAGTCGTCTTCCCACTAGTGATTGATTGTAAAGCTCGTTTATTGGCTGATTACCATGGTCAGTACTTCTTGCTTTGGATTTATTGGCATGTAGAGTGATTATATCATTTATGAAGGAAACCAAGATCTGCAAGTGTTTGAATTGGCACATACCAATGAGCATTAGCTATCATTCATAAAGTTTTGGTGTTACTTGCTTTGCTGCATCTCCAAAGCTCAATGGGAGCACTTTTTACAAATTTTATTACAAAGTTGTTACACGTCCAAACCGCACTAGGCGTCGTGTATGCTTACTAATATAAGTGGGTTGCCAAGCCAGCTAACAGGGAGATGGGCGTGGTCGAAATAATAAGTAAAATGAATGATTAATACGCTCAAACACCTTACACCTAAATTCAAACAGCTCAGTTCGGGAAAATATGTCTCTAGGCGCCACCACAATCGAAACTTTGCTAAAATAATTGTCTTAAGCTGGGTGTTAATTAACCCTACTTGATTGTGGAAAGTAGGAGTGTGCTTACTCAGTAAACTCTTACACGAGGGTTCTAAAACAAACACTCGTCCAAAACAATTCACCTCAAACTCAAATATACTTAGTACTACCCAGGTTATTAAAAACTTTTTGAATACACCTCGTATACCAAAACTTCCAAAACAAAATTTATCACTCAACTTTAACTGCATTCACGTAACCAACAGTTATATTTTCTACGTATCCCTCGTATACATATAAAGTTAAATCTCTACTTATTAATGAATAAATAGTTCTTCATTCAATGATCGATAATTAATTTTTAAAATTCGTAATCAAAAGAAAGCAATGTCATCGGCTTAATAATTGTTACTCCAATATAATAGTGATAAAGTGCTGCAAAACAGTCAAACGAGAATAATCCTTGAAGGTTTAATATTCCTAACATGAACGATATCTTTTAAATTTAATTTAATTTTATAATACTTCTGAATCGTATTGACATTCGTAAATATGTAAGTTCTCAAAACTCATCTCTTAGTTATACTTAATGAAATTTTAATTAACAGCTGATCCGTCATTAGTGTACTGCGTTAATGAAACTAACATGAAAATTTTGCAATCAACCTGGCAAATATAACCTTTCAGGTTGTTCATTAATCTTGAAACCAAAATATGCAAAATCTACATTTAAGTTGTCAAAAAAACATAGGTCACCAATTAAGTAAACGTCACAAATTTATCTCATAACTGGCTAAATAAACAAAATAAAATTAACGATAAATATATATTGTCCTGCACCAAAATAATAAACAAATGTTTACATACACAACCGCGTGGTTGATAAACCACCGTCAATACCAATTTGCATTTCTACAAAAATTCTTAATACTAAAACACCCAATACAACATACCTCGAGACCGATTATCTTTTCCTTCAAAATAATTAATAAAATAAAATTACTCAACAATACGCAAATAACTAACCAAAGAAGATAATCGTTCTCAACTGAATTGTCAAGGTTCTTAAATGTAATTCTTACTTAAAATTGTCCATTAACCCTACGCTTTTCTTTCTTCCCGTAAATCAATTATTTGTAGTCCATTTGTATTCCTTAAATTGCCTGACAGCACATACCAAATACTTCACAATTCCACAAACACTTATTCCTTTCTGCACTCGCAAATAGTCAACTATACGAGGTTATTACTCCAATAACGTAATAATCTGTACACGTTTGGTTGCCTCTTAAAACGTTTCTCGCAACCTTTAGGACAATTAAGCCCTTCCTTAACACAAATAAACTTTTAATGTCACATAAAATTACCTTAACATTGGCTCAATTTATTACGAAAATTTCGTTTACTTAAAGGTGGTTCCATAAATAATTTATACTAAAGATCGGTATAAGCTCACGCGCCGCACTTCAACACTATAACGTAATAACTGTTATCTTTTATAAATCTGCTTACGCACGTTTTACTTTCTTGAAAATAAACAAACTGATTTTATCTTCAATCTCAATTTAATTAATTGTTTTATTTATGAATGTCTTATACGATTCATCCCCTTTCGGGTTACGCAGTTGTTTAAACAATGACTGCCTTCAATATTATTCACAAATACAACTCCAACTCAACCCATTCTAATTTCACACATCACCTCGCGCGCGTCTCACCAAAAGCCAAAAGCTAAAAGCTAACTCTCTAACGTCAATCTCCGACTTTCCTATTTATACCTTAAACCATCCATCTTTAAACATGTCCGACTTCCTTGCTATATTCTCCAATGGTATTCATTCAAACTTTCTTAGTCCCGACTGATGCTACCATCTGTACAACCACGCTCATAACTACAATACATCGCCATGTTTGTTCTTACTTACAAATTTTTCAATTATTTTATGAAGAAGCCATTTTTCGTCATTACATTCATTCAGTAGCCACTCTGGACCATTACACAACTTTCAACGCTTATCTCCCGCATGCGCTCGATCTTCCTGAAATTAACACTTAAACATACCAAATCTTTCTCTACATATTTTCTAAAACCTTCTACACTTATACACTCACATCTTCCGGTCAAGATTACTCCTCTATCTTCCAACATTCCATTCCTTACAGTAGCAAACATTATCGTCCCATCGACAAATTTCTTTTCACATTCACATTCATTAGAATCTAATTATTCCAACACCAATGTCTTTATAATATTCAAATACACGTATCTACATACTGAACGATATTTCTCCTAAATTTCCAGTGGCGTATCAGCCACCCACATACATTATGCATATACACTAAATTTTTTTTTTCTCGTTCAAACTCAATATACCCGTACTCAAAACACGTAATACACGTCATTATAATATCCTACATACAGGGTGCGTCAACTCAACCTGACAAAGTATGTAAATCAGTTGTGTAGATATGTGCACACAGTGTTAAAAAATGGCAAGGTATAATAAAAACCACTGTCAATTTAACTCAGAGAATGGAAGTTTTAAAAGCGTTTAACAAAAAAGTATCTGTGAAAGCTATTTTGTAAGAATTTTAATGTGGCAAAAGAATGTGAAAAATTACAAATGAATAAATCAATTCGACCGAAAATTTTCTTTGTCGAAGAAAGGCAACATTTGAAGTCGATAAAATAATTTTGCAACGATTTACAAATACAGAATCAAAATACTTAGCTTTTTTTGGTTTTTTTAATGGTGTATTTACGTTTATGCAAATCTAAACGATTTTTGAAAATGCTATGCTATCCTAGATAAAACAAATAGTGGACTATCTTCCGAAGGAAAGTTTGCAAAATTTCGTCCTCTTATAGAGACGAAGGAAGTACAAGACGTTTGTGATTGGTCTTTAACTATTTTGATTGGTCGCGTAAAAAAGCGGATTATTCAAATCCAGATTGAATAACAATTATTTTTTAATAGTAATTAATAGGCACTTGTCATGCAATATAAAAAATGTTTATTGGACATATGCTCTAATTTATAATTTCATTAAATTTATTTATCTGTCTACTTGACAATACCTATCAAAAATATTTCTATCAATGTCATTAAATTTATACCAATTTGTGCAATTAAGTATTAAGTTGTTAAATTTGCAACTAAACATAATTTGTTCAAATTTAACCTATTTATTTTTAAACTAACATACTATCAAAATATTTTTAATAGACCATGTTGACACTAAGGAAAAATTGAAAAAACCGCCCGTTTTTTTTCCCGAATTTTTTTAATTCAGCTGTATAATAAAAATTAATTAGGTCTTTTGCTGGGTTTGGAATAACATGTTTGCTTGCTGTCGAATTCCAACTAGAATAACTAGATCCGTAATAAATTAGATAAGCTGGCTTACAAATTAGAACACCCTCTAATAGTCAAAGGCTAAAAAATGTCAAACAACGAGCAAATTTAATCAAATTATGATGTAAGTATAAAGTTGTGAAAAACTTTAATTTGGTATTGATTTGTCATCTTCAAGGCAGTCTAATAATATTAATTTATTAAGGATCTAGTCCGGTCCAGTTTTGGTGGGCAAGAAGGCAAAGTAGAGTGAAAGAAGATTCAATTAATTAAACTGACAAAGTTAGTAAGTGAATAAAGTAAGGAGAGTGTGATAATAAGAAACAGAAATTAGATAGGATTAGATTTAAGTAAGCAAAAGGTATTCAAAGAATAACTGACTTTAAGGTCAAGTGCTATAACTGCTGTAATAATAAAAAAAAGTTGGGTGTTTAGGTTGTTGTTAATAATTTCACCCCTAATATTACTTATACTGCTAATAATAAATAGAAGATTTTTTGCCTTCAGCACAGTCGGCGATTAAACGGGATATGTTCTTAAAATTTTATTTGCTTTAATTAGAAAATGTGTGTGTGTGGTTAGATATGTTCGCTTCACAAAAAGGTGTAATTCAACCTGTAAATAAATGTTGAAATACCTCGGACGCCAACTTATTTTATGAAAAACAAGTAAACCGTAAATATAAAATTGGAAACAATAGCAAGGTTTATTATATAAATCTTTAACTCAAGTTATAAAGTAACAAATCTAATGCTAATGTTAGTAAATCTGAATAAACTTAAAAATATCTTATAAACTAATGATTAGAAAAGAAATACCTGTAGTACTTTTAAATTTTGGTTGCCACTGGTATACTGTTGCTGATAAAATGCTGACGAATACACGCTTTCAAATTTGGTTGTGCAATTAATCTTGAAATGGAAATATAACAGGATTTTGATATTCGTTAATCCCAAATAAGTAAATTTCTTTAAAAAACAGCCAAACTTGGTTGATTTAAACGGATTGATGTACCATTTATTTATAATTCTTCTGTGTCATCCTCGTTAAATTGAAACGTAATAGGACAATGAAATTACGAAAAGGAAAATTTAACGTTATAAAAAAGAAAAAAAAGGAAAATAAAAATGCCTAAAAAAGGGTAAATATATCAAACAATGAAAAATAGGTTTAATTAGCTCTTACCGTAAAAATATACGACAC
Source organism: Vesta saturnalis (assembly GCA_036346205.1). Lineage (NCBI taxonomy): Eukaryota > Metazoa > Arthropoda > Insecta > Coleoptera > Lampyridae > Vesta > Vesta saturnalis. The sequence goes on from JARFJB010002187.1 coordinate 7,595,837, forward strand.
TTTTGATAAAAATATTCAAGAGCAAATATGGATGCTTCTTGCTTTCATTATCGTACAACAACGGCCTCCAAAAGGGTGTCTGTGCACGAACTTAATGTGCGAACGAAATACGCGTAGAAACTTCACGTTAAAATATCTAAACGCATGCTTTTCAGCCACTAGGGTATACCATTCACATGACACGAAAATGTACGGAGTTGTCTAAATTGTTGCAAATTTCAACACAACTTAAAATGTTTGCTACAGTGCAACGATAGATAAGAAATTGAAAACACATTTAAATCATAAATAAAGTGTGTAGGACTATATTTAAGATTTATACATATTTCAAAACTTTATTTAAATTCGCATATAAAGTTCATAAATACTTTTTACGCCAAAATTATACCCTCAATCTGTCTAAAGATGGAAACAAAGAGGACAATTAAAATCTACGGTAACCTAGGATCCTCTCAATGGATTGTAGAGTAACGTACTTGAATCATAGGTTACCCTAGATTTTAATTTTCCTTCTTATTTCCATTTCAAATTTCGTGCGCGATAGTCACGGCGTACTTTTTAACATAACCTCACATTGAATCTTGAACACATAAATCCGAAATTGCTGACGAATATGGGGAATCGCAAGATATGATAAAATTACTACAAGAAATAAATAATAAACTAGACGTGATGGAAGTCAGAAATGATAGATTGGAAAAAGTTAGATAGTTTCCAGAATGAAATGAACACACTAAAAAACAATGGAAAACTACTAAAAGAGAACGAATTATTGAAAAAAAGGTTAAGTAAGCCAGAAAAAATCAATTCGAGAAATCAAAAGGATAATTATTCACAGAGTGGAGGAACAAAAAAAAAGGGAGCGACATGCAAATAAACCAAAAAATAAGAGTAATTCTAAGAGATATTGACGTTTCCATAAATATTGAAGAGGAATTAACAAAGATCACAAGACTAGGAAAAGAATATCAAAGAGCAATAATGATTGAAGTGAGAAGTTGGAATAAAGGATCCAGATTTTTAAAGCGACAGAAAAACTAAAACGAACAAAAATATACTTCGAAGGTCTGAAATTGAACGAAAAATTAATACATTTATAAATAATAAAGAAATATAACGTCATATTAAAATAAACCTGAAATGAATGTGACTTAAAGATAGAACCAAGAAAATGACTATTTAATTATCAAAAACATTAAGAATATAGATCTGAAAATGATGATATGATAATGTAGAGATCTTACTCATCTTTTAGTATAAATGTTTAAGCTTTTAAAAACGTATGTCGTTATTGGTTCATATAGTTATAATTTTGAATACCAACAATACATCGCCAATGTTTCTATTATTTCAAATTTAATGTAATTTAAATAAAATTATTGTTCGAATATCTCAATTTAGCATCTGTCTTAAATATATATTATAATAAAGTCATTGTTTATCTATTCACACTTATTCTGTAAAGACTGTTTCATATAAATGTACAAAAATGTATTATAAATACCAGGTCAACTTTGTTTATTTTATATCAATAATTTTCAATGAAAGAATTAGCTAGCAGTAGGCAGTGTGAATTAAGTGCGAAATTTTTTGGTTGTTAATCGTTTAATACCGATCTTACTGTGTATAGAGTGACTGTATTTCGTTATCGACGTATTATAAATAATGATTTTGTATAAATAAATACACTGTATTATATTATGAGATTGTTAGTATATAAGTTTTAAAATCTAATTGTATTTTGTCTATATATATGTATATATATATATATATATATATATATATATATATATATATATATGTATAAATATAATAATTGTATAATGTATAATTCTTTATATGTAACTAAGATTTATTTTTGTTTAAATTTAAACATTGGACATATAATTAAGTACCATTGATTATATATTTCATAAATTACATTGATTTTATTTTTATTTTATGTAAACGTTATTGTATTCCTTATTATATAAATTATTTGTTTAATATTATTATTAATAATATATATATTAATATTATTATATTTATTATTATATTATTTATATGTGTGTGTGTATTAATAAATATTATATTAATATTATGCATGTAATATATTTATATGTGTGTGTGTGTGTGTGTGTGTTGTGTGTGTGTGTGTGTTATGTGTGTGTTGTATGTTATATTTATGTAATATTATAATAATATGTGTAATATTATGTATATTTATTATATTTATATATTATATGTGTGTGTATATATATATTATGTATATATATTTATTATTATATTTATTATGTATGTGTGTGATATATTAATAATATATTGTTATATGTAAATTATATTATGTGTAATATAATATGTGTATATTATATTATTGTTTGTATAATATGTGTATGTTATGTTATTATATATATATTAATATATAATGTGTTTATTTAATATATATTATTATTATATGTGTGTATATTGTATGTGTATGTTATATATTAATATATGTAATATGTATGTTATATAATATATATATATATATATGTATAAATTATTATATAATATAAATTATATATTAATAAATTATAAATTATATATATATATTATATATATTATATATATATATTATATATATATGTATATATATATATATTATATATATTAATATTATATATATATATATATATTTATATATAATATATATTATATGTGTAATTATATGTGTAATAATATATATATATATTATAAATTATATTATATATATTATATATATATATATATATATTAATATTAATATTATTATGTGTGTGTTGTATATATAATATTATTAATAATAAATTAATATTATTATAAATTATTAATATATTAATAATATGTTAATATATATATATATGTGTGTGTTGTGTATGTGTGTGTGTATTAATATTAATATAATATAATAATATATTATTATGTAAATTATATTATATGTTAATTATATTATAATAATATTATGTATTATATATTAATATATTAATATGTATAAATTATATATTATATAATATAAATATATTATTATATTATATATTAATATATATTATATATAATATTATATATTATGTATATTATATTAAATTATATAATAATAATATTATAATATAATATATATATATAATAATATTATGTGTGTGTGTATTGTGTGTGTGTATTTATTATGTAAATGTTATTATTATGTATATGTGTATATTGTTTATATATTTATTTAATATTATTAATATTATAAATATATTAATATTAATAAATTATATAATTAATAATATTAATATTATTATTAATGTTATATTATTAATATAATATATTATTATTAATAATAATATTATTATATTAATAATAAATAATAATATTATATGTAAATTATATATATTAATAATGTATATTATAATATAATTATATTATTAATATTGTATGTATTAATATATTATATATTATGTATTATAATATTGTGTATTATATATTATATGTGTGTTATATAATAATATATTATAATAAATTATATGTATTTTATTAATATATATATTATAATATGTTATATGTGTATTATATATATATATATATTATTGTATATTATAATATATATATATGTATATAATATATTAATAATATATTTTATTTATATGTGTAAATTATATGTATGTAAATTATGTGTAAATTATATATATATATTATATATTTATGTATATTATTATATGTGTAATAATATATTAATAATTATATATATATATATGTATATTAATAATAATAATAATATTAATAATAATATTTATTAATAATATATATTAATATATATAATATATTAATATTAATATTGTATTATTAATAATATATATTATTAATATATTATATAATATTATATATAATATATTATATATATATATATTAATTATATATTATTATTATATATAATATATATATATATATATATATATATATTAATATTATATATTAATATTATATATATATATTATATTATATAATATTATATATTATATATGTAATTATTATTAATAATGTTATTATATATTAATATTATTATATATGTTATTATATTATGTGTATTAATATATATATTTATTGTGTATATATAATATGTTAATATTAATATATTATGTATATGTTAATAATAATATGTATATTTAATATGTATTATTTAATATGTAT